>SNQJ01S0025320.1:63937-96368 GCA_010110895.2 Picea sitchensis
AATCTAGCAATAAATACATAAGAGAAACTTGAGATTCTAGCAAGTAAGCATCCATCTATCACTAAAAAACACAAGCTCTGGGTGTAACGTATATAAGCATTGATATCTCGATCAAGCTCCTCCAGCTCCCCATCAAGCAAGCTAACCAGTCGGTTCTTATCCCACCCAGCCCATTTCAATTAATCTTGCTGGTTGGGATAGGAATCGAGGGTTGGGAGAAACCAAAGAAGTTGGAAGAACCCGTTAGGAGAGAGAGAACGTTTGGCTAGACCAATGACACCACCCAAGTATGGCACCCATCAACACCTCAGTAGAGCACACAGAACATGGCTGGCTTTGTGTGTGAGTTAGTATGGCCAATTATTACTTGCTTCGTTGCTTGCAAGCTGGGATATAATCAATCCAATTGGGACACATAAAATGATTTTTGGTTTGATTCGGAATAATGCCATTTAACAACGTTTCACACTATTGAGTAGGGGGGGCCTCGCTAGTCACCTGCTTTGACCTTATTGTTTGACTTACGACGAAGAAAGACCTTTACTGCCTCCCTGCTTATCTATTTACTTCAGCCTTCCTTCCAACTTATCTCTTGAATGCTTCACCCCACCTTCCGACGAAGAGACCTTGGCAGAAAGCTTCGCTCGACAAGAGCACCGATGGATGATGAGTCTTCTTCGCGAAACAAGGGAAACGAACCGGAGACCTGAGGATCTTCGATCTTGATACCCGCTTAGATATAGATATATTCTATCTCCCTACCTGAGATTGACCTTGTCGCCTGACCTCCAACCGAAGACCAATTCTTCTTCGCTCAACTAATCCGACCACCGAACGAACTTTACATCTGAATGCATGGGGACATATCCCTGGTCACCCGAACTACACACCCCTCCCCAGCTGAAATCCACAATCCTGACTGGACACCCTCAAAACGCACCAAGAGTTAACAACACGAACGGTAGGGGGGATAGAAAATCTAGGATTTCTTTGATTGTTGGCTGGGAACATGCTCTAGTCCGATCCTCCCATGGAGACAAGGTGCAAAACAAAGAGAAACCTGGCAGGCAGGGTAGGTAGATGTTTGGATCCAAGCTTCCGAATGAGACAAGGACCCTTACTTACGACGCTTAACCGAACAAGGAATGAAGAGACAAGGAAGGAGGACGCTTAGCTATTCAATAGTTTTTGGATGATTATACCCCTCCTTCTATCTTTATTATACGCAAATACTGGTGGACTAGAGTTCTAACACGCTGCGCGTTTTCAACAGTTACACTATGGATATTCCCATATATAAGGAAAGAAGAATTTCATTTTTTCGAGATCCGAAGCATATTCATCCATGCAGATATAGGAGAAGCATATTCATCCCTAGCAAAGGAAGAGACTCTTAAGTGTATGTCTTTCTATTGAAGTCCAAACGCTCGTCAAAGTGGGAAATTCAAGAAGCAAGTGGTCTGGTCAAGACCTATTGGGACCTATCCTGATGGAAAATTTTGGAAGCAAAGGTGACGTATCCAGATGGGGGGTATATTCCCCTATGAGAACATGGCCCCCTATTTCCTTAAAAGAAAGCAACTTATATTCTACGTCCATTGGAAAGCTTCAATCAAAGGGGTGGTTCCGGTTAATGGAAACCCATCTTTGTCAATCAAAATGCGAAGACCTTTTCGAGGACCCAAATGATAGATTATCCCATATAGGTTCCAGAACTCAAAATTTGTAAATAGGTAACTCAATGAATTAAATAATTTTCTCGCCTTTTCATTGTGGATGCCTTCATCCAAAAGGGGGTTTGAACTCTTGCTCGAGGAGGGTAAGGGGCATTTGACTTAGTTTCACACGGATAGGAGGAGTGGGAGTGGTGGGGCAGTGGTCTGGCTGGATTACATGGATCGCTAGCTTGTAGGATGGTTCACTATATAATCTGTTGTCAACTTATCTCAATCCCTCTCTTCTGGTGGTCACGTGGGAACATAATAATATGAAAATCCTCTCATCTAACGGATCAATGGGGGCCTTATCTTCCTCTTCTATCGGGTATGGTGGCTTAATAGGGGACTTATCCTCTCGACCAGTGATGGGGGCATCATCTCTTGCCCGGTGGGAACTTGGAATGATGGAGTCCAAGGATATACATGCTCAATGACTTATGTTGATAACATGAACTCACATAGAAGCCTCCATTTTACTAACTACACGAAGCCATTCACATAAGTCATGCCACTCACTGCAGAATCCATTCACTGCATGCCCCTATCCCCGTTTCATTCCCTCTGTTGATATGTTGTTGGCATTCCTCTCCTACGTGCTCATGTTAACTCCATGTTAGCATAGCCCACCTCCTCTACTTGTATAAACTCCATATTGATGTATGTCACCTCCCCCTACTCGTGCTTGGTCCTCGGCTAATGTACATCRCCTCTTTGCTTACACCCTCCAAATTACCATGTGTTGCATAGGACTCACACTATGCCCTTGGMTAGTGTATGGTGCCTCCATGACCGCGATAATCCCATATTAGCATATGCCACCTTTGTTTCTCACATCACACCTCAGATCAGTGTATGTGGACTCCCCTACTTACACTTTGTCTTTGGTTGATGTATGTTATCTCTATGCTCATGCTCATGCTCATGCTCTCTAGATTACCATATCTCACATGGGACTCACACTATGTCCTTGACTAGAGTATGGCACCTCCATGACTGTGATAATCCAAGATTAGCATATGTCACCTCCTTTATGGACATCACACCTTGGATATGTGTATGTTGTCTCTCATGCTCCAATTGTCTCTTTTCCAATGTATGTAGCCTCATGACTTTGCCCACACCATACCAGCACTACCCCCTTTCTCTTCTTTCTGTTGTTAGAATCACCCTAGAATTATCGCCTCTCTTTCCCTTTCTACCTATCCTTTCTCCTTTCCTAGAGTGTTGGTGTTGCTATCCCTACCCCACTCAAGGAACGCTGCTAACCCTTGTGATGTAGGTACCTGGTTCATTTCATCATGTGCCTATGCCACCAAATCTAACCTATAGTCAGTACATGTATCGTTCCCTTACCTTCATTTATTCACTATTGCATTCTCTCATGGCCTATTACATGTTCTAGTTCTCATTTCACTAACATGAGAATTAAGGCTTGCTTATTTCATAATGTAGCTATTATATCTCTCACATGGTAATTAGATTTCTTTCTAATCTCATTCATTTTCATTTTCATAGTTTAATTATTCTCTTTCCTACTATAGTAGTTAAGCTTTCTTCATTCCCTATCCCGACATTATGGCTTGATGTGCATCTCTTTCTTGTTTATATTTAGTTATCTGTTTTCTATTGCTTGTCTTACACCATAATAAACCACGCGACACCCTTGTGGCATCACCTTACATCGATGATAAGGGCATCTAGGCCTTCATACGTACTGTGGGATATTCAAGCCTGTCTGGTGGAGGATTTCCTCACCACATCGAGGTATTCGCTCATGCTTCAAGGACCCCCCAGACTACTCCCATGCAATTGCTTACTTCTCTCCTTCCTTACAACTCGGTACTATTCCCATCTCATGGATAGCAGCTCCTGACTTTATTGGTCCAGTTGGGGGCGAAAAAACCCCGTTGGGTCCACGGTCACTTAGCATGCCTTGATTTAAGTCCATATCCACCTAAACCTGCTTTGAACTTATTATTTACGGAGTCAATTTGAGTCAAACCCCTAAATCCCTACCTAATCTCTTGGTCATAAGTGTACTGCAGGTTTCCTGGGGGTACCACGACTATGAATTTGCAAGTCACATAACAAAGATCTTGTTTGGGCCTAAAAACCCGTAGTACCATTATACCAAATTCATAGCATTAAGTCAACAGAGGTGACTTGTTGATTTTGAATGACTTGGATCCCCCAACAACTAACCTATCATTCTCTTACGCCTTGATGTCACTCCTTTTCCTATTTATACTGTTCAATTCCTCTTTGTCAATCCTCTTCGAAAATTTTTGATTCTCACCATCTCTCTCAAAGCTTTAATTTGTAGGTACACACTTGGATTATCAATTGAACTCTTTCAATCTCTCTCAAGCCCCTAGGGCTACTTGCAACTATCATCTCCAACACCTCTACAAGGATATCCTTAGACTCCTTTGGCTAGCTTGGGTCCAACCTTGTAGGTTTGATTGATTCATTCTAGGGCATCTTCATTGGCTTAGTTCCACTCAAACCTTGGACATTTCAACCCTATGATGACCTCAGGAGGTTCATAATAGTCAAGGAAAGGGAAATTATCACATCCCCACTGAGGGCATCGAGTCTCTCTACTCTTCATATTTCATTCATTGTTGGACTTAAGTTTTACTTACTAAGAACCAATAGTGAAATCCCTTGCATGCGGCCTTCATTCGTTGTCACAGACATAAAGGAAAAGGTAAATTATGGAGCTATCAAATTATAGGAAAAATGGAATTCATTCTTTAATAATATACATAATTACAGCTTCTCCCGAATAGTGAGAATCCTCTCGATTTGAATCTTTGAAAATCAGTTTCTTCCAGGTCATGAATTATATATGTCGTAGCATTTTTCATGATTTCCATCTTCATTTCGATGGATTTTCATCATTTATAACAGGTTGAAGCAGTGACCAAACTCTTAAATAAGGTCCCAGGCCAAATGTTTGTTGAGCGAAGCGAGTGACCCGTCCTTGCTTGGTTTTAGCCCAACTTCAAAGTCCAAAAGCAAGCACCTATCACTTAGAATTTACGCCATAGCATGATTTTCCTAGCTGATCTACACATACATTTGAGCCCTAAGTACATCGTAGGTTACCGGACTTTTCCCTTCCCCTACTCCTATCACTAGCACTGCCCAAATCACAAGTCATAAAACAAGCACCTTTCACACAGGTTGAAGAAGCAACCCAACCAAAACCATTTCCTGTTCTTTCCATCAATAAATGAACTTACGTTGAGGTGTCTTCGATTACGAGAAATCGATGAGCTTACCATTAGGTGCTCGTTATCTACGTCTTGCCAATTATCTCCAATGAGCCCACATCATAGGTCATCGGTGCAGTTATGTCCCACTTTCCCCAATATGTAGACGGCAAGCATTGACAGAACAAAGAGACGAAATAACACTAGTGAAAGGGATAGGCTAACTAACTACCCGGTGGGTATGCGATTACATCTTGAGAAAGCGTGAACTTCGTCACGTGCTACACGTACAATAGAGCAAATCATTTAAAATTATCGCGGTGCCACACTAGAGAGGGATTAAGTGCAAACTAAAGAGCTTTATTTTCATCGCCAGGGATCCGTTGGCTGATGCAACTCCTCTTCGGTAGTTCGATATCCTACTTCAATAGTGCATAATAAATTACCCTCCGCGATAAGGCGGAAAAAGCAGGAAGGAGAATCTCTTTCTTTCGGTGGAATTGATGCGGTAGACACAGCACTTTTCGATTGATTTCGCAGATTAGAGGCGAAATCGACATATTTGTGTGAGAAGAATGTTCCCCTGGATGATCCCAATTGTCTTTCCTATACCAATTACGATGTAGTTGGGAATTCTATTGATGCACCTTCCTTCTTTAAATTCTTGTACTTTAGAACTAGAGCTTTAAGCAACTTGTCAAGATGGGAATGTTCCTTTCAAAAGGGAAAACCAAAGAAAGAAGGAATATAAATGAATGTCGAGATGTGAGGCCCAGATTCATTCGAGTGCTTCATTGGAGTCATCTATGTCGTCACTCTATGGAGACATACATTGAAATGCGGTAGCATAAAAAGAGAGTATGGTTGAATATGAAAAGCCAAATCCTCCTTAGCCTTAGTCAAGGGGCATTGGATGAGAGGCGGACGGTGGGAATATCTCCAGAGCTAGAAGAGGTCCCATATGCTGTTGCTGACTCGGACTCATGAGGATAGGATCTCGAGAAGTACATCACCCGACCTTATGAATTCAAGTGCTTAAGATATGTTGGAATTGGAACTATAGCCCTTTCCTACTACCTCTTTTGCCTCCTTACCACAGACAAGGGGATGTCAATCCTGCGGCCTATAGAGAGAATTTCAACCGCTTCCTTGGCAATTTTTATAGGAAATCTCAGTTGAACGTTACACCTTTCTGGCTTAAATAAATGAGGAAAACAACCTGCTACTGATTCTATGAAGAAAGACATGGGAATTGACTCCTACAACCTTAATCATCAAGGAAGGAATTTTCTCATTTCTCTTTACCCAGGGGTTGCACGTAACTATTTAGTGGTATCTAAACAAGTTAGCCTCTCCTTGACGATGTCATGTTCTAATTCTTTGCATTGCTTGAAGGGCTACTCATAGCATCTGGTTCCACATCCTTGGAAATTGGACGACGAGGTACTATCTTCTAACTGGACAATTGTAGCCTTCACTTCATATCCGGATCCGGGGATTGTCAAAGCTCGTCTTCCCACTTTCTGGTTTAGTTTCAAGCTCCAGCTTAGGTATCTTATATAGTGAAAGACTACAGGGATTTATTTCATTATGATCAGGCCAAATCCTTTCTGATATGGATTTGGGTACTCATACTCATATCTTGTCCACTCCACTGGAATTACTTCATTTAGTAGATCACAAATTACTATGAAAGAAAAGACTTATGTTCTCAAGCTCTTCCCGGAGAGAACTCGGCACCCTTCGTACCTCTATGATTCTGGGTAAATAACCCTCTCGTGGTAAACCTTTGGGATTTTTTGCGAGGAATAGATTTTTCCTTAGCAGGAATGGTTGGAACCTGAGATCGCTAGTATAAGATCGAAATACATGAGCAACGTAGCTTAAGAACTATTGTAAAGTCATTCCCAGATTCAGTCTTCCGCGGAACCCACCCCCCACCCCGACTCGGCAAAGTAAAATAGGACATTATTCGTTCCCCCATAGGATCGATAATTGTGTGTGGATTGACTATATGACCCTGGGACAAGCGTTTGTTTTCGTCGGTCAAGCTAAGGGAAATCTATTGAGTGTCGTTCTCTACTGAAACAGATTTGAAAGCTAACAATGGTAGATATGATATGTTGTCCCGATCTCCATGTCATGGGTCTGACGAGTTAACCAATTATTCGACTCGTTCACTTAATCTGATGTAGTGTTGTGGGTTCTAAGAATAAGAAGTCTTCTAGTAGGTAGTGAGAATTAGCCACTAAGAGGAAAAGGATAGTGTTTAGGATTAGTGGATCAAAATCAAATGTCAGAGTTCCATTTATTTGTTTAGATAGAGCTTGATATGGCAATAGAAAGCGCTTTCTTCACTTTCTCCTAAACAGGCAGGCATGATGGGTGTATTACTACCTATTCAAGGCTATGTCATGGGTCCCAAAGGTACCAATGCGAGCATCACACACCGATGAATTACATGGAAAGAAACGCCTAGGATGTCGATTTCACACAACCAACCTAGATGGAGAAGAAATATTCTAGACCCCACCTCTATTATATAGGTATTAACTTTATACTAGAAAATGGGTGTCGTTGTTCATACGTAGAGAATAGACTTTTAACTACGGATAGAGTAATAAGGGTCAGATTGAATTAGATGTGGAAACATCAATTCTCTTTTTAGATGGCTTTATAGAAAGGGGAGTTCTAGAAAACACTTACATAAGAAAGCAATTTGAAGCCTAAAAAGAAAAATCACAATTGGTACAAGAACGACATAGTGGTCTCTCATCTGGCAATAGAAAGCGCTTTCTTCACTTTCTCCTAAACAGGCAGGCATGATGAGTGTATTACTACCTATTCAAGGCTATGTCCAGGGTCCCAAAGGTACCAATGCGAGCATCACACGCCGATGAATTACGTGGAAAGAAACGCCTAGGATGTCGGTTTCACACAACCAACCTAGAGGTAAATGGAGAAGAAATATTCTAGACCCCACCTCTATTATATAGGTATTAACTTTATACTAGAAAATGGGTGTCGTTGTTCATACGTAGAGAATAGACTTTTAACTACGGATAGAGTAATAAGGGTCAGATTGAATTAGATGTGGAAACATCAATTCTCTTTTTAGATGGATTTATAGAAAAGGGAGTTCCCGAAAACACTTACATAGAAAGCAATTTGACCTTAAAAAGAAAAATCACAATTGGTACAAGAACGACATAGTGGTCTCTCATCTGGTGGAGAGACAATCGTGTTGAATGGCCCACTTACTCTGAATTCAGGGAACAATTTATATGTGTATCGAAATCAATATCAGGTAATTGGACCAACCAGCTTATTTGTCGTTGTTATGGGGGAACAGTTCGGAGATCATATCTAGACAACTTTTGAGAAGCAATTCTTTAATTACGTCCATCTTTTTTTTTTTGTACGACAACATACTTTTGCGCGTAATGATTAGTAATAGCGCTCCAGAGATGCACATAGTTTTTGACTACTTCGGGAATGGAGTACCCAAACCATTTGAGAATGCCCAGCCTTTGAAGCTTGTATACTGAAGGAAGCCACCCCTACGCTTGTATCATTGCCTTTAATCGAGCTAAATCTAAGCGGATCTCTAGAAAGTGTTTGGTATTCTTGATACACAATTGTATGCCAAAAGAAGCAGATGGTCCCAATGGATAAAGAGAGATCTCTTCTTATATTTTTCACTTATAAAGAGAAGACTATATCATTAAGGAAGGGATTAACCGTACTATACCTCATAGTAGGCAAAAATCTAAAGTAAGTCCCAAGGCTTAATAAATGAAATGGAGGAGCCACGCCCCTTAGCTCTTTCCTTCGCATATGTTGTTTATAGGCTATTTCTTTGTCTAGCCACACAAGATACAAATGCAAAACGAGATAGGCAAGAGGTAAGCAAGGGAACAGCTCATCTCTATTACAACGAGGTAAATGTGCTTAAGAAACGGGGTCGTAGGTGACAATAGTTGAATCATATAAACACCTTATTAGTAACTCAATAAATTAATGGTCCTCGAGGAAGGAATCCATGGTGTGGTATAGTAACCTACAATGAATAGATGGATTGATGTGAAAAAAGGCCCTCATCATGGTGTTCTTCATCATGGTGCATGTACCTTATATGGAGGACACGATTACAGATATCATTGGCTCCATGATATAATTGCACTTCAGTTAAGCGTGAGTGTAACCTCACATATTTTTGGCCTTTGGCCTTAGTATATTTAGCAGTATGGAGCCCGACACTCTAGTTATGTAGCGAATTACAATGAGATCAAGTGGATCAAACTCATAAGTAACATCTCCCAACCAGGGGTAATTAAGCTCCTTTCCGATTACGTCATGCGAGTGATCAGGAACATTTACGTACCTTTTGATCCTGGTGGGCGACCACTTTGTGGTCTGAATTCTTTTGGAGAGATCGCTAAGCGTTTCGGACCCAATCTTGACCTTGTTTCTCCTTTTCCATTGATCGTCTACTAAGCGCAACTCCTCTAACAATAATAGTTCAGCTAGTGTCGCCTTTAGATTATCCCAATTATACGTTGTATGGAAAACGCCTTTGACACGTCACTTACGATCAGGCTTAAAATCATGTTGGTACGTGATCCCTTCCTTGTCGAGTTGTGCCATTCTCTCTAGCTCAACTCTGACTTCGCCATAAAGTTGAGTGAAGAAACGACCTACTGGATTGAAGCCAGGAACTATTGAGAAGGGCTCAAATTTGTCATCATTAAGCAGATTCTTGATTCACTTCTTGGTGGTCAGACCATACCTAATGTTCCAACCTCACACTATATAAGTCCTACCCCATATCGCCTAGCACCCCCTTTCAGACCCACACTAGTTTCCAATCCATAATTGATTTCCCGAACCGAACAGGTGTTTCATTAAGGGTACCATTGCACGATAAACCGAGGTTACATTGAAGGGGAACAACGTTATAGATCGGGGTGGAGCCTTAATGAATAAATACGAGACAAGTAGCCATCTTGCTTTATTAGTGGGCTTGGTCAGTTGTTCATCTAGGAGCACGTTTAGAAGCACGGTTATTCGGTATAACATGAGCTCGCAGAATACATATAAAAGGGGCTCCAATGTACTCGCCAGATATAAGGAAAATAATAAGGCTACTTGAGGCAACCATACATTCGACTGACCTGCCGAAGAAATACCTAAGAGCCTACAGGTGAATCAGAATGGCATCGTTAGATGCAGACGATATGATTGGATGCTACAAGAGCACGGATCACTTGGAGAATACAATAGCCTTAGGGTTCTGAGCATGCTAGTAGTGTTATACGAAGGACCAGCCATATCAGGATAAAACGAGTCACTTTAGGCGCTCGCCCTTGATCGAGTGAAAAGCATAGGTGGAGCCTATACCAAAGGAATGATTTAGGAGGCTCTATGTTTCAGGCTTGTTGGTGTTCAATGAAGGCGTATGAGTTTATATAAGGCCCTATATAAGCGGCTAGCACGGTTTTTAAACACTTTATTTACAGGAGGACATTAGGTATTGACAGGGGGGGATTTTGGGAGTACACCTTAGCATTGTATCTATGACCCAGAGCTTTGATAGAGGCATAGGTAGCAGCGGTAAAAGCATGACCATAAACACCCTTTCTAGCGTTATAGCCAGTTTTATAACCAACAGTAGGAGATCAAGTTGACTTCATTAACTTTGTTTACCTAGAAGCAAAGCTCGTGACATCCCCTCCCACTCCATAGTCAAAACTTAAATAAGGTTATCCAGGCTACCTTTACTCAGTTTATCTAGCAATTGGCCCAGTGTAAACACCAACATACCCAAGAGGTGGTGATTCTACATTTGTTACCTGTTCGATGTGCTAATCATGCCCAAGAGGTGGTGATTCTACGTTTGTTACCTGTTTAATGTGTTAATTCTATGTGCGTGAACAGTTTCTCATACCCCATCCAAGGAGGTTATGATTCCCTTGTTGAGCCCACGATAGCCCCGATACGCCACTTAATACCCATTACTCATTAATGCTTTCCCCATTAACCTTTTCACTTTTCCCATTTCATTGAACGAGACAAAAACTTAGTTCCTACCTATATTGGATGACATGAACGATGCGTTACTTACAATGAACCCGTTGATGAAGATCAGGTGACAGACACTGAGCTCAGTCGTGTTAGGAAGGCAATGCTAGTCAGAGAGGTGGGTTGCTCTTGGCTACTCAACTTGGCTTCCGGTTATTTAACACATTCGCATTCCATATTCTCGTCTAATAAAATATCCTCTTTAGGAGGTCCTAGGCACCAAGTTCGCTCTTTAGGAGGTCCTAGGCACCAAGTTCGCTTGAAACAAATTGAACAAAAACTTCTAATTCTTTACACCTATAAAAAAAGTTAGGCGTAAAAGGTGCGAAGCCACTTTCTCGACATTAGGAGGGGAAGGAAGATAGGTGTGAATTGTTCCCATAACCTTACGATTATGAAGGAAAAAATAAGATAAGCGATATACTACAACTACAATGGGGATCCTTATTAATGTAATGACCTCAAATTAAGACAATGACGACGATGAGTCAATTATGGTACCCTATGCAAGTATAATCGGTTGCAGGTTTTGTAATCGGTCCTTACCTCACACTTACAATGAACGATAGATGGTGCAATTTACCTTGCACTTACCCTACAAAGGAAGGTGCAGCGGTTGGTCCTCCTTACCCTCTTACGTCGATGAGGAAAGAAAGTGAAATCAATCAATTCAACTTTGTTAGGACAAATATCAATGCATCTGGTTTGTCAAGTCTCTATCTGGATGCTTGTCTCCATAAGTAGGTGCAACCGGGTCTCTTACCTTACACTCTCAAATAATCACTTCGCCAACAACTCAAGTGAAGATTGAACAAGAGAGGAAACTTAGGCACATGTCGAAAACCTTATCATTTTCCCTTGGAGCATGTTATATCGCCACTTCCATTCCACCTGCGACTCGTTGCTTACGACTCACGTTCTGGCTTCTTTTCTATCAATAAAATAGATGCTCTTTAGGTCCCAACCTCATTTCACTCTCCTCTGGCTTCGAGCTTCTTCACGCTAAGGCGCTTACCGAAATAAATGGGTGGTACTTACCTCAAATAAGTGTTCTTGAGTCAAGAAAAAAGATGTCTTTTCTACATCCTATCCTGGTTTCAACCCACTTCTGCTCCCACGCCCAATCTATGTCTCGTCTTCCTTCCTGACCTCTCTTACTCAGACTTCAAACATTCTCACGCTGAAGCATCACTTACTGAATAAATTGGATAAACATTTTTCTTAGACCAATCAATGAAAATAAAACTTTATGGCAATCTCACTCAGGCTATATATTTGACGAAGCTACCTCCTTATAACGAACAACGTATACCCATCTAATCGTGAATCACTAAACCTGTAATAAGAATGGATATATTTGGTAATTATACTCATTTTACAGTTATAAGAAAAGTACAACAGACAAGTCCTCTCACGCTTACGAAGAAAGCAGGTCAGGGTAAGTAAATGAATATCTACCTTACCTTATGAAGGAGGGTAGTTTTTTACCAAGGAATAAAGAGTAGGTGTGATTGGTCTTTCTTAGTGTTATTATCGTAAACTGCACTTATGATTACTCACTCTTTACTTGACTTTGAAGGAAAGCAGTTATGTCAGTTACAGCCCCAACTATTTGAATATACCACCACCTTACCTGAGTCTGCCTCTGATCTGACTTTGCCTTAGGTTACTTACTGATTTACAAAGTCCAGCCTTAACATAGTCCAGAGTACATCATCGATGGGGATATTGGATCGGTTAGCCCATATGGCCCGAACTTTCTTAATTATCCCAAACGTTTCTTCTTGGATATATATCCTTATAAATACCTCTCGAGGGTTTGATTGAACTCTCTCTCTTTGGTCGAGCACTCCATACCTCGAAGTATAAAGTAAATAGTTTGAATCCCTCTGTCGATTGGTCTTAAGGGGACAAATTGAATGAAAAGAATGGAGACTTTCCTTTAACTTGGCTTGAATTCTTTTGGCTTAAGGCTTGAAATCAATGGCCATTCCATATGGAGCTTACACTAAATCTATCCCCTCTAGTTGCACCTTCCGTCCAGCAGCATCAACAGAAGATTCAGATCTCTATTGATTGGTTGAACTAAATAAATCAATCTCATTTGTTGTAAAGATGGCTAAATCAATAAGCTCATATGTAACCAAACATGGCTCCAATGTCATCTGTTGTTGTTGTTCAAATGGTAACATAATCCAATATCGTTCTCGTTGGATCGATGGGACCTTTTCCTATATCGTGTATGATTGATATGGTCTTTCTTTCTTTGTCCCCCGGTATCAACTATGCGGGAATTACCACCTACCTCGCTACCTTCACCATCTGGGTATTTGGATCTCATACCGACCATTGAGTACAACCCTTATCTCGAACCTCTATATCATCTCACACCTATGTTCTCACACCTCCGTTCTCGCACCTTTCTTATCTCACCTACCTCCATCATTGAGTAAGATCAACGACATCATCCTGGGGGTAACCTTTTTTCCTTAATGGGACCTCCCTACAACTACTTGCTTCTCTTTCTCTTATGTGTGCTGCTCAATTGCACGATTCTCGACCTGCATGCGCATTTTCCTTATGCATCTTCCTTCCGGGGAGTCTCCTTACTACATAAAGGCTAAATGACTCACAATGTGTGTTTACTGCACGTTGCATGATCTATCCCATCTCTCGAGGTGCATCGTAAGCAATGTGGACTCATCATTCCTTCAAACCAATCATTGTAGGAACCGTCAGGTTCCGTATCGGTAAGGGTAAGTTGCAGTAGGAAGCTTTGGTTCTGTAGGCATAAGTGAGTTCTCATCAATAGTGTTACTCATTCGATCAGGTATCGAGCAGTAGTGATCCTTCCTCATCAGGAAAGTGGTAGCGATCATCATAATGGGGGCACGATGCAGGGGGGTGGAACTTAAATCTATGACGTGATGCGGGGCGTGAGATGGGTCAGTGGGAACTCGTCGCTCTCCTGGGATATGATTCAGTGGTAACTTTCTCTCTCCGGACTCATCATTGTGAACTCGCTCTCCTGGAATACACATCAGTTGTTAACTTGTCTCCCCGGAATCCTCCTCTCCTAAGTTTTGAGAATCTAAATTCATCAATTACCTCAGCTCCCCGGGATACTCATCATTTGTAACTTGTCTCCCCGGAATCCTCCTAAGTGTATAGAATATAATAAATAAATGCCTCTCCTGTAAGGTGTTTAAGTAGTAGTTGGGAACACATTTCTTGTAAGATGGAAGGTTCATTTGTTTAGCTTGCATTATATAAGTTATTATACAATGTAAGGCTAATCAGCTTTTCAAGACAAATTGAATGTAAATGAATTAGTCTAGATGCATCGGTTCACAAACTAACAAAAAGAAATCGACAGCATAAACTTTGGGCTATCGGCATCTACGTCGATTATGTGTTCCCATGTATGATCTATGTGATATGTTCCCCCTGGTAGCTATGCGGTAGCTGACATTTTCCTCCGGTATTGGCTCTGCAGGAAGTGACACCTACCTCCACTAACCTGGGGCTCAACGCTTGTAATTGAAATCCGACATCCATTGAATTGCAACCATTTCTTGAGTGCTCAACACGGATGGGTTGGGAGGTTAGAAAGAAAACAATAGGCTAGGTGGGATAAGCACCGATACAGAACCTTGGGAATAATGTTCTGACCTTGGTGGGTTGGAATGCATGGTTTGGCTGCTCATTTTGGCTTCTCTGCTTGGATACTCGCTTGGGATTGCATTGGTTACTTGGATTGGCTTGGCTCTACAGTTATAGAAAACAACCTCATTCCTTATTTTCGCCTAATAAAATAGCATAGGCACTGAAATGATTTTCTTATTACTGAAGATTAGCATTTCTTTGGATATGAGGTGCTTTGAAGACTGTAACTATTTGTTTATTTCATTTAGAATGTTATACCCCCCAACCCCCTTGGGAGGGCCAATTGAGAAAAAAACATAGCAATAGGACTAGGACACATAGGATGATATGGCTTTGACTACTTTCTATACTTTATTGATGGAGCTGACCTTACCCTATGGAGAGGTAGACTGGCCTATTTCTTCTTCTCTTTCCAGAGTGTGCACTACATCAGCATACAGAATGATTAGTTGAACTACAAGTTGCACTAATTTGTTGAACTATAGTTTCTCTACAACTAAGAGTCTCAGAGTAGTGCAAGTGCATTGAAAACTAGATGGACTTCCGATGGTACTAGTACTTTGGACACTTTCTTTGCATTGGTTGACCTCCAAAAGCTGGCGGCATCAACACAACTAGAAGGCTACTGGTGGAGACCCAAAGTGCCTCACTAATGGAAACTAACACATTTTCAAATATGGAAAAACTCAAGAGAGATAAGTCATTATAGTCAGGCTTAGCTCAGCAAAGGCCAAGAAGGCTAATGAAACTAGACTATATGGGTGGGACCAACCGAAAGAACTCACTGTGTTTCTGTCAAGTTCAACTCTAGTGTTTCCATTACACTGGAAGACGTATCTATCATGGTTCCTTTTGTAACACCTCCTGGTCAGGGTAGAAATAAAAGCAGTGACAACCACCACCTCCTGTGAAAGGGTGTTTAAATAACACCTACCTCTTGAAATGAAAAATTAAGCGTATATGTGAGTATCATATCAACTGACAAGAGCTTCTAGGTAATGAGGAGAGTATTCAGTTTGGCTCATCCGATGGTAGCCCAACTCAAGTAAGTATCCAAGTCAAGCCGATTAGCATAGTGCAGCAGCTATCCCACCCAAGTGGAGATGTCCAATGGTAAACAACCGTGTAATGGAGAAGTTGTTGTGTGAAAACAATTAATTGATGCTTGCAATGAAAGAAGAGTTGGTTGTTTTAGCAAAAAAATGTTCCATACTTGGAGATAAAGCCAAACAACATTAATGCCACTAAGGTCCAACTTCCATAAGGGGATTTCAAAGCACAATGAAGAGAGATAATGAACAATGTAAAATGGAAAAGTGAAACGCAGATATACGAGTCTCACATAGATATGGCAAGTGAGATTTTGTTCCAACTAAACTCTGGTTCTTCCACTCAACTTCTTCTCTTACACAATTGGCTCATTTGTTGTGGTTCAAAGCTAATTTCTCTTTTATTGCAACTAACAATTACAGAAATTGGCTTTGGCACTATTGCCAAACATGCCTTTCTCTCTTGTCGTAATGGAGAACCAGATAAATCCATATGGATAGTTAGAGTGGTACCTTCTCTTATTAGGTGAAAATCTAGGTAAGCAAACTATCTCCTATACCTCAACTATCTCTCTATGAATAGGGCCTATGTCAACTATGTTGTTGCTATGAATAAGTCCCCTTCCTTAGTTCAAATTATGTTTCTAAGGAAATCTAGTGGATTCAATCTCATTTAGTAGAGTTCTAGTTAGAGTAGTACCTTCTCTTATTAGGTGAAAATCTAGGTAAGCAAACCATCTCCTATACCTCAACTATCTCTCTATGAATAAGGCCTATGCCAACTATCTGTTGCTGCTATGAATAAGTCCCCTTCCTTAGTTCAAATTATGTTTCTAAGGAAATCTAGTGGATTCAATCTCATTTAGTAGAGTTAGTTCCCTATAAATGGACTAGCTTCAGTTAATAAGGCAAGTGACCTACCTTATTATGGCTGCTTTCGCTATTAAGTAAGACCTTAGGGGGCATGGAAAGACTACCGGAAGTCCATAGAGCCTTACTCCCACGGAACTATGGCAAAGACTAAAGCTTGTCTCTACACATATTTAGATTGACGAACATCTCCAGATTGAAAGATATACATCTCAATAATACTACACAGTAGGGTTGGCATAGCATGGGTGGGGGGATGGCATGGGCCCATGGTTATTGTTGATAGCCACTGATGCAGGTTTGTGCCCATACATTAATAGAGGAGGATCCTCCATTGAACCTATGATGTTGATAGCCATATTTATCGGAGAGGCCAGAGGGAACGAAATATTCCCTAGTGTGATAAATGGTAGATAGCAACTATCATCATTCCCCTAACTCCTTCTCCACCCATTCTCCAAGTTTATGAGAAAAGTCCCCTCTCTTTAAAGGCTCCTTTCTTCCTTTGCGAGTATGAGGCTCGGAAACAATTCATTCATTGGCGAGGTAGAGGTGTTTTAAAAGTGTGAAGCTCTGACACAATAGGTTAGTGCGGGGGTTGTTGTTGAGCCCTCCGTCAACGACGAAGAAGAGCTCCAGTGAATATAAGCAGGTTGTTTATGAGAAAAGTCCCCTCTCTTTAAAGTCTCCTTTCTTCCTTTGCGAGTATGAGGCCGGGAAACAATTCATTCATTGGTGAGGTAGAGGTGTTTTAAAAGTGTGAAGCTCTGATACAATAGGTTAGTGCGGGGTTGTTGTTGAGCCCTCCGTCAACGACGAAGAAGAGCTCCAGTGAATATAAGCAGGTTGTTGTGCCCTTATGTTGTTTACTTAACCAATAAAGATAAAGTAGTGGTAAGTGTTTGAGTCAATGCCAACAAGGTTTCAATGCCAGGTGTTTGAATAAGCATGATACCAAGATAGGTAAGAGGGAGAGTGTTTCTTCTTATTTTACACGGGTAGCTCAAGTGAAAGATGATTTGGTTGCAGTTGGTGAGGTCATATCATATTCAAAGTTGGTGAGAGTTAGCGAAGGCTTCACCCGCGGAATGAAAGTCTTCGTAGTGGAGTGCATTGACATCTTCGATTGAAGCGTGGAGCGATTTCCTCGGGATGAATAGGTGAGAAAATGAGATGGAGTTAGGAAATTACGGTAGGGACTTGAGTAAAGTCAAATTTTCATGTTGTAACTAGTTGGGGCACCTTGCTTCGGTGTCCTAAGGGGAAAAAGAAGAAGAAGAAGAAGAAACGGGAGGGACGTACATTTATCTGGGAAGTGGACTCGATTGAACCCGCAATGATTGGTGATCAGTTGGGCCGGGTTAACGTATATGTTTCGAGGACAACCTTCGGGATATGATTCAACGTCGGATGAGGCAAAAGGCTCACGAGGCTGTGAAGTGATCCCAAAAAGTTGATGTTTATTCAAGAGAAACGAGGAGTCTCTTATGAGCAGAGCATGAAACTAGTTGGTGTCATCGAGGCCCGATGCTCATGGTGGAGTGAGATTCTCCTAGGAGCTCAAGGTTCAAAGTGGTTGTCGGGAGAATATATTATAGTTCGAGTTATGTGCAAGTGTTCAGGATGGCCACCTTACGGAGGGAGATCCTATTGAGAACAATGTTATGGGATCGAATGATGGTGATGGTAGCAAGTACACCCCTCACTAAGAGGGAGTATTATCGATGTATAGCTCGGAGGTACTCCACATGTTTGTCTTGTATGCGAGTAGCCTTATATTTGCACTACTAGCCACTTGACTTTGTAATGGGTTTTATAAAAGTTGTAATAATGTGGTTCTTTT
Organism: Picea sitchensis; assembly: GCA_010110895.2. Taxonomy (NCBI): domain Eukaryota; kingdom Viridiplantae; phylum Streptophyta; class Pinopsida; order Pinales; family Pinaceae; genus Picea; species Picea sitchensis. The sequence continues at coordinate 82,383 of SNQJ01S0025320.1, forward strand.
ATGCAAGTGATTTTTAATAAGTGTACCTTCTAGTATTAAAGTGATATTATTTCATAAAGTGCACGTATTTTATAAAATGAAATTGTACTTGAAGTTGTTGAGTTTTATTGTTGTTGTTGGGAAATCATGTTAATAGGTCGTAAATCCATTTAACTCAAAAAAAGGAAGAGGCGTTTTGAGGTTGTTTGTGGGCATGAAATTTGAGGTTGATTGAAGGGATTCTTACTACTGAAGGCCATACAATTCTGTCACGTACATCTCCTTGTGGGCACATATTTTGAGGTGGTGTACAGTCAAGGGAGCTAAACCACAATAATGCGGTTTGGCACAATTCTCTAGGCAAAAAATTGGAGACTATTTTGGGTGTTGTAAGTGAGTTTTTACCTTGTTGGAAATTGTATTTTTGTTTTTGATATAACTTTCCTGAAGCTAAAAAAATCTCTCTCTTTGGGTTTCCCTACATTGGGATTTTCCCTAGCGGATTGCCTAAATTTCTGAGTATTGCATGGATGTGTAAGTGTTGTTCATTGTGTTTATTCCTTGCAAAAGTGATTGTATGTATTTATGCTCATAATATTTTTGAATGTGGGTTTATACATTTGAGAGTTCATAGATGATAGTTATATCTTTGTTGCTAAGTGTATAACAAAATTTGTGCATGTTGATTTTGTCGTTAAATTTCCAATACATGAATATGAGAAGAAGTGCTTCATGGATATGTTTCAGTTTGAGATTTTCCAAGATATCATGGTCTAGAGGCTCTGAGGTTTGTTTGTATAGCGAGTATATTACTAGCGATGTATGTGATGCTTGTATGAAATCAATATATCTATGCTTGGTTTTAAATTTGTTTAGTCAGGGATGGATTGACCATGATATGTGTGATAATGAAGTTGTGATAGCTCTCAAAGAGCAGATTGTTCCGCGGAGTTGACTTACATTGAGATCAAGTACTATATCTCCAATGATGAGAAGATATGAGATATTTTGGTAAGCCTATGTCCAAGGCGAAAAGTTTGTGTGCTTAAAGGACAAGTTGAGACTCGTGGAGATGATTTTCTTATTGGAAAAGGAAGTGATTACTCCGAGGGATTTGGGAGGGAGTACTTATATGTTATTGATATATAGACAATCATTTTTCAGTTAGGACAATGGTGAGAAGCGAAACAGTCATGCTCGACAAATTGTTGTACCATAGACAACAATTCCCCTTGTAGCCAATGTGGGAAATGGTCTAGGACAAATATTTCTCATGAGACACTTTGAAAGTGGTCAAGAAAGAATGAATACCTCTCCAGAGGCGATCATTCTTCAGAAAGTTCACGGCTCTACGGCGAGTTTCAAAGAATGTTCGATGTAGAGATTTAGTGCGGGTCGTCATTTCCATAGGAACTCTGACCGACTACCTCACTCAAAGTGGATCAAAAGTCATTGATTCTTTCCAAGCTTTCACGGGAAATAAAACGGTGAAACATATCATCCCAAGGTTTATCGGAACCTTTCATGACTTCGATGATGGCTTCGTCTGAAGGCAAAGTTTCATCGAGGCAATCATGTGAACAAGACAACGAAGTGGCCCACCGCGAGGCCTAGACACAGATCCTCTCGTTTGTCGGCCGAAGAGGCGAGGATGCGAGGATAGAAGCGAAAAGAGTCTAAAGAGCGATTGATATGCAATCTATGTTGTCGATAGTAATAGCCATCCCGGCATCGTATTAGCCCACTTAAAGGCGATTCGGCAAGGTAGGGTCATGGATCATCAAAATAAGGCGAAAATGAATGGACCTCCAGTCAAACTGACCTACTTGACGCCGTTGTAAACTTGATAGTTGATAATAGAAGTGAAAGTACCCATAAGGAAAAGAAAATTTCAAAGCACTTCTCGGTTGCGGGTCCAGAATTGTCGATCCACGGGGGATCACGAGGGATGTTGTCCAAGATGCATTAGGACTAGAATGCGAAAATGATAACTAGTGATCATCTGTATTCCTTCATGAGAAAATGCAGAAAAAGAATGATCTGACGTGATCTATAAGTCCAATTGAGGCCTAGTAACAAGTTATAATCAGAGGCACATCACTACCTCTACTTCCGGGTGGCCCTACGGACTGAACCGCGAATCCTCCTGCGTCGGTCGTGAAAGAATGGGATCGAGGATCGTGGAAGAGTCTAGAGCGACTTAATATGCAATCTATGTTGTATGGAAGTAATTAGCCAGCCATCGACATCTTGTACATTGTAGCAAGACAAAATTAGGGAAGGTAGGGTGACCTCCTTGTCAAAACGGGCCTACTAGACATGACATTGTAAACTTGATGAATTCGATAATGGAGCAAGTCGAAAGTACCCATAGGAAAAGAATACATTCCAAGACATTCTCGGTTGCGAGGCCGAATTATTAAGATGCAGGGATCGATTGTCAAGAGATGCATTAATTGCTAGAAGTCACGAGTGATAACTAATTAGTCGTCTGGCATATTCCTTCATAAGGAAAACAGAGTCTTGAGAAAAAATGATCGGCGGCGATCATAGCATAAGTCCAATTGCAGCATAGTAACAGTTTATAATCAAGAGGTGCATCCGCTACCTCTACTTCCACCTCTACTGTCTTCCCACCCAAGTGGACTGGAAAGGTAGGAAGAGTGTCGTGAGGGTGGAAGGAATGGCTGTCAAAATAAGTTAACATGTTCAATGATTTAGAAATATTCGGAGAACTGAGATATTTCCATCAGATCAGGGACATCACACACGAAGCAATGCCTTCATCAACCGTTGCACATTTGATGGTATACTTTAAATACTCCACATGGATTTGGAAACCCACATTCTAAGGCAAGTGAGGCTTAACATATGTGACATCAAACTTAATAAGCTTTGAGCCATTGGGTTCTAAGAGCTCTAGAGCAAGAGTAAGGCATTCCTCTATAGAAGGACACGTCTATAGATACCTCCAAAGATGGCATAACACAAGGGGTTTGACCCAGACACTCAACAATAGAGTAATTATGGGCGGCTCTAGCATTTGGATTATGGGTAGGTGCTTGGTACTCTTCCGAATACGAAGTTGTGGCTACGTTTCTCAATCACGTAAAGTCATCTTAGGAGGAGGAAATTCTAGACTAGAATAGTTTGTTTAGAACTATAGTCTCGAGATAAAGTAGCTACATCAATTTTTGTATCGACCATATTGACCTCGCCGCCATCTTGGGACCCTCTTGGTTTGACCTCCACGGCCGCATTTCCACGACATTTGAAAGAGCTTGAAGGCTAAGCGTTGATCCTGTGAGAATAGATTATTACGGCAGGCGGTCAGGCTAAAAGCTTTCGCGACTTCCGCAAGTTTGGAGCACAAATGTGTAAGGTGATCATATGTACAAAACTAGAGAAACTTTTGCATACGGTTTTCTCGTTTTCCCTCTCCAACACCATTACATGTCTTCTCATTATTGTCCTTAGGATTTATTACCATTTTCCCACCCTTGCAATTGTCGTCCTTTTTTCACCCTTCCCTCTGGTAGGCTACCATTCGGGTTACAGTAAGCGATTGCACTGAATGTACATCCACCCACTAAGTGGGATTGGAAGAGAACCTGAGCGAGTGGTCCTCTCTGAGACTTAAAGACAACTCTTTCTTGGTTCGTCGCCGTCTGGGGACTTTACATTGGCGGAACCTACAATGTCATAGGCATGAGTGCGGGCTTTGTCTAGGGTGCATTAAAGTAGGCGTGGTGCTTCAAAGAAAGGCGGTACCAACATCGGTGAGCATATATCAAAATCGCGTTGGGCTCTAAAATAGCTTCTATTCCTCGATTGGTAACTTGAGAGATGTAACAATGTCCTTTGAGATAGGAGGCGATGTAAGGACATAAAACCATTCTAAAAAGAAGGTCGGAGAGTAGGAGTCTTAATCAGCCTCTTAGTCGCCCACTCTGGATATAGTCAGAATATGAAGGTGGCGTGTCTGGCATAAAATGAACAACAACTCTAAACGTATCGCGAATGGGCAGCTGGGAAGTGGTTAGAAAAAACCATCACCAGCCCGACTAAAGAATACACTCGCCCTCCCTTGGTAGCTCTATATACCATTTAGCGACAGCAGCACTTTCAGATAAAGGGTGCGTTGAAACAATCTCAAGCGAATAGAGAATAGTCATTAAGAGAATTTGATGAGCATCAAAGGTGAAATGTAGTGGCATGATCACCAGGGTCCTCTCCATCCTTTCCTTCAAACTATGGGATGTTTGGAAAGGAGACTGGTGAGGGGCCGGGGGCCATCAACAGGATCGTGATCACGGGGTCATTCATTAGCAAACAAATCGGCGGATGTCTTAAGCTAAAAAGGAAACTGAAGTTGTGACATACGGCTAACCTCGGGGAAAGATTAAACTATGGGGTCGAAGAGCCATCGAGTTCACGGTAAATACTGTTGGCCCTATCATCGTTATAAGGCCACTCCTGGTTGTTTCATATAAAGATTGGGTTGGGCATCATTCATTTGGAGATGTTGTTGAGGGTTATAAGCGCCCCGGTAGGATTAGATCGGTTAGGGTTGTAGTATTGAAATAACCTCCCCAAAGTTGGAAGCGGATAAATGATTTGGCATGCCAAATGTATTAATTAGAAACTGCATCAAGGAGGTAGGGTTTTAGGATGAAACTTGAGTTGAATCTTGTCCACCAGGTTGACTATTTCACCTAGAAGTAAGAGGATTGGACCTAGGGTTAATAGCGAGCATACCTCCATATTAGGAGTCATTTGAGGTTGAATCCACAGAAAGAGGGCGTATGGAGGCATGCTAGCATTGGGCCAATGGGATGGAGGTGAAACATATAAGTAAGAAAAATGGACTAGAAGCCATAGGGATGGACTAAGAAAGAGGCCTACCTAGATCCAAACGTTTGATGATGTCCGTCGTTAAGCACTTCCACCCAAGGAAACTTTATACGCAACAAGTTCTCCAACAAACAAACAAAGCAAGCATATCTTGATAATATATGAGTTAGCATATTAGATAGCATAATCCATTATATTATCACTATATACTTCCTATGTTGGTTTGTTGAGAACTTGTTGCAAGATATCAATTGGATGGGAAAAGGGTATTTCTATTAATAAATTATCAGCAATTGAAAACATTACGCAGGACTTTTGTATAAAACGCGGTTTGAGCAAGGCAGAATTCTTTCAGCACAGGCCTCCACTTCAATCTTCCTGAAACCTTAAGCTCATATAAAGAGGGAGACAAAGAGGTTCTCCATCAATAAGGAAGAGCTTGGGAGTTGAACAACGTGTTCAAACTTAAAATGATAAAGGGATGCATACTCAATAATGAAGTAAATAATTTCTCCAAAGTAACTTTCTTTCAAGTTGAATTCTCTCTTCTTTTCCATGGCTTTCGGTGGCTTTTTATAGCCTTCAAATGCAATTGAAGTCGGAATGTTTCATTGTATATGGAAGGCAGGATCAAGAAATCTTCTGTCTGTTGTTGTGGAAACCACGACATTTATTTTTTGACCTGGCACAAATCATAATATGCGGGCTGTAGTGGAGCATATAGTATGCATGCTATATAACTTGCAAGGTGCATACCAAATTAGGAAAAATGTTATTTTTGTCTCTAGATTCATTAATCAAGGAAAGTAAGTCTTCATAGGGAAATGAAGTAAGGCCCTCTCTTCAAAGGGTGCATGGTGAGGCAAATCTTGTTAAAAAGAGGCATATATCTTTCGTCCAAATAGTGCCCTTCCAACAGCTATTTCAAGATTGACTCAGTAACCATCAGGAGGGAACCCCATAACCATGAGGAAGGAACCTTTGATTGATGAAATCCATCAAGAATTCAATTCATGAACCTGCCAAGAAGCCAGGGATAAGAAGCGGGCCAAAGTGGAATTCACTTTGAATGTATAGTGATAATAAAACACTAATGTACATACTCTCCAGACTTAGATCGTTTCCCAGATCCTGTATATGATGAGAAAGTATTAGTTGGTATTCGAGCTAAAGGAGAGCTACAGTTCAATTGTGATTCAAGTGGATTAAGAAATTGTATTCAGCAGCATTTCCTTTGGGTTTAAAGGATGGAAAGAAAGCATGCCTTTTCCCCTCTATTAAAAACTCAAGGTACGTCATCCATACCTGTCATGTGCAAATCATGGGAGTTGTTTCACATAGTTTTGCCAACTACAGAATTTTCAAAATAGCAGACTTCGTGATCAGTAGTAGAATAAGAATACAGCAACATTAAAGTATAAGCACACCAGTCCATGCATATAGGAGTCTTAAGACATTTCTGGGTTTACACACAATCATGACAGAATTATGCAGCCTGTGGTTAACCATTCTCTAGAGCACCCTAATGTATTTGGACAGAACTGGCATGAAGACTTCAATCCTTATTTGAAAATTCCTTTGATCTCCTTTTATTTGCACATATATGAGGTTTGGTGACACTCGTAATGCTGGCTGGATGAAACCGTCCCCTCCTTCAATGAGTTGGATGGAGTTAGTTGAATAGAGTAACCACTTTGCATGTGGAATGAAGATTGTTGCTTGATGATTGACTTTTTCTCCTCATACGTAAGGAAGTTTTTGACAAGGAATAATATCTTAATGGTTTGTAATTTATTTTGTAAGGTCTATTGGTCATTGCAAGGACTTCTGTGGGAGTGAGGAAGCCAAGCCTTTCTTTGTCCAAGATGACATCTAAAATTGTATCATATATACTCTCGTTTACTAAGTTTCCAACATGTAGTCATGGTTGTGACCCAATAAAACTACAAGTCATACATTTGATTCCCTCTTGCATCGAGTCTCCCTTTTTAGTGATCAATTTCCATAATGGCTCTCTACAAGCATTTATTTTCCCTTAGACATCTCCCTCTACTCATGATATCCACATCGTACCCATCTTTTATTTTCTCAAACCTGGGACTTGTATATGGTAATTATGGATAGGATATTGTATTTGAGGCATTTCTCTTAAATTCTTAATATTCATAGCAGGTTTGAATGGATTCTACATGTCCAGAATGTCTCAAATAAATCATGTGATCACTCACTTTATTCTATGATATCCTATCCATAATTACCATCTACAAGTCCCAGGTTTGAGAAATAAAAGAGCATGAGAATCTCCAATGTAGACCAATATGGTGCAAGCCTGGACTATAATGTTTGTTGAGGCTACAAACAGTTTCCTAGACTCTTATGTTGTAGGATAAGTGTTGTAAGGAATGCAAGCCTTCTATAGATTTTTAAAAGAGGAAAACATAAAACCAAGAAAAACTGAAGTTGTGTTCTTGTTCTAATGATATCATTTTCAACTAAGGCTATGAATTTTAAAATCCCACAAAATAGGCTTTAGAGTCATAGGGATAGTGGACCATTTTTCAAAGGAAGCGGAGGAGAATACCATTCAAGGAAAACAATGCAAAATCTTTTAAGATGGATATGCTTATTGAGAATGCGCACAAATTTGTACTCAAAAGTTCCACTAAAAAGTTTAATGGTGTCTTAATGGAGGACCCCGTTCCAAGGAAAACATGCAAGCCTATTAAAGTTGGATATGCTTATTGAGAATGCCCACAGATTTGTATTCAAAAGGATTGCACTAAACATGCAAGCTTATTAAAGTTGGATATGATTATTGAGAATGCCCACAGATTTGTATTCAAAAGAAGTTACACTAGAACAGTTTGATGGTCTCTCAATGGAGGACCTTAGTTTCATCTAGCAATGTGATCTTTCCACAAAAAAGTTGCATGAAGCATCTAGACAAGTCTTCCAAGCCACCAAAGTGGAATTCACTTTGAATGTATATTGATAAGAAAACACTAATGTACATACTCTCCAGACTTAGATCGTTTCCCAGATCCTGTATATGATGAGAAAGTATTAGTTGGTATTTGAGCTAAAGGAGAGCTACAGTTCAGTTGTGATTCAAGTGGATTTAGAAATTATATTCAGCAGCATTTCCTTTGGGTTTAAAGGATGGCAAGAAAACATGCCTTTTCCCCCTCTATTAAAAACTCAAGGTACATCATCCATACCTATCGTGCAAATCACGGGAGTTGTTTCACACAGTTTTTCCAGCTACAGCATTTTCAAAATATAAGACTTCGTGATCAGTAGTAGTATAAGAATACAGCAACATTAAAGTATAAGCACACCAGTCCATGGATATAGCAGTCTTAAGACATTTCTGGGTTTGCACACAATCATGACAGAATTATGCAGCCTGTGTTTAACCATTCTCTACAAGCACCCTAATGTATAATGTATTTGGACAGAACTGGCATGAAGACTTCAATCCTTATTTGAGGATTCCTTGATCTCCTTTTATTTGCACATATATGAGGTTTGGTCACACTCGTAATGCTGGCTTGATGAAGTCGTCCCCTCCTTCAATGAGTTGGATGGAGTGAGTTGAATAGCGTAACCACTTTGCATGTGGAATGAAAATTGTTGCTTGATGATTGACTTTTTCTCCTCATACGTAAGGAAGTTTTTGACAAAGAATAATATCTTAATGGTTTGTAATTTATTTTATAAGGTCTATTGGTCATTGCAAGGACTTCTGTGGGAGTGAGGAAGCCAAGCCTTTCTTTATCCAAGATGACATCTAAAATTGTATCATATATACTCTCGTTTACTAAGTTTCCAACATGTAGTCATGGTTGTGACCCAATAAAACTACAAGTCATACATTTGATTCCCTCTTGCATCGAGTCTCCCTTTTTTAGTGATCAATTTCCATAATGGCTCTCTACAAGCATTTATTTTCCCTTAGCTATCTCCCTCTACTCATGATATCCACATCGTACCCATCTTATATTTTTCTCCTCAATAAATATTTTGTTTGTAAAGGATCAACAAAATCATGTCAAATTTCCATTGTATTTGAGGCATTTCTCTTAAATTCTTAATATTCATCGCAGGTTTGAATGGATTCTACATGTCCGGAATGTCTCAAATAAATCATGTGATGACTCACTTTATTCTATGATATCCTATCCATAATTACCATCTACAAGTCCCAGGTTTGAGAAAATAAAAGAGCATGAGAATCTCCAATGTAGACCAATATGGTGAAAGCCTGGACTATAATGTTTGTTGAGGCTACAAACAGTTTCCTAGAATCTTATGTTGTAGGATAAGTATTGTAAGGAATGGAAGCCTTTTATAGATTTTTAAAGAGAGGAAAACATAAGACCAAGAAAAACTGAAGTTGTGTTCTTGTTCTAATGATATCATTTTTCAACTAAGGCTATGAATTTTAAAATCCCACAAAATAGGCTTTAGAGTCATAGGGATGGTGGACCATTTTCAAAACGAGAGACAGAGGGAGAGATACCATTCAAAGGAAAACATACAGTCTTTTAAAGATGGATATGCTTATTGAGAATGCGCACAAATTTGTACTCAAAAGTTCCACTAAAAAAGTTTAATGGTGTCTTAATGCAGGACCCCGTTCCAAGGAAAACATGTAAGCCTATTAAAGTTGGATATGATTATTGAGAATGCCCACAGATTTGTATTCAGAAGAAGTTACACTAGAACAGTTTGATGGTCTCTCAATGGAGGACCTTAGTTTCATCTAACAATGTGATCTTTCCACAAAAAAGTTGCATGAAGCATCTAGACAAGTCTTCCAAGCCACCAAAGTGGAATTCACTTTGAATGTATATTGATAAGAAAACACTAATACTTTCTCATCATATACAGGATCTGGGAAACGATCTAAGTCTGGAGAGTATTAGTTGGTATTTGAGCTAAAGGAGAGCTACAGTTCAGTTGTGATTCAAGTGGATTTAGAAATTATATTCAACAGCATTTCCTTTGGGTTTAAAGGATGGCAAGAAAGCATGCCTTTTCCTCCTCTATTAAAAACTCAAGGTACATCATCCATACCTGTCGTGAAAATCAAGGGAGTTGTTTCACACAGTTTTGCCAGCTACAGCATTTTCAAAATAGAAGACTTCGTGATCAGTAGTAGTATAAGAATACAGCAACATTAAAGTATAAGCACACCAGTCCATGGATATAGCAGTCTTAAGACATTTCTGGGTTTGCACACAATCATGACAGAACTATGCAGCCTGTGGTTAACCATTCTCTAGAGCACCCTAATGTATAATGTATTTGGACAGAACTGGCATGAAGACTTCAATCCTTATTTGAAAGTTCCTTTGATCTCTTTTTATTTGCACATATATGAGGTTTGGTCACTCTCGTAATGCTGGCTGGATGAAGCCGTCCCCTCCTTCAATGAGTTGGATGGAGTTAGTTGAATAGTGTAACCACTTTGCATGTGGAATGAAAATTGTTGCTTGATGATTGACTTTTTCTCCTCATACCTAGGAAGTTTTTGACAAGGAATAATATCTTAATGGTTTGTAATTTATTTTGTAAGGTCTATTGGTCATTGCAAGGACTTCTGTGTAAGTGAGGGAAGCCAAACCTTTCTTTGTCCAAGATGACATCTAAAATTGTATCATATATACTCTCGTTTACTAAGTTTCCAACATGTAGTCATGGTTGTGACCCAATAAAACTACAAATCATACATTTGATTCCCTCTTGCATCGAGTCTCCCTTTTTTAGTGATCAATTTCCATAATGGCTCTCTACACAAGCATTTATTTTCCCTTGGCAATCTCCCTCTACTTATGATATCCACATCGTACCCATCTTTTATTTTCTCAAACCTGGGACTTGTATATGGTAATTATGGATAGGATATTGTATTTGAGGCATTTCTCTTAAATTCTTAATATTCATAGCAGGTTTGAATGGATTCTACATGTCTGGAATGTCTCAAATAAATCATGTGATGACTCACTTTATTCTATGATATCCTATCCATAATTACCATCTACAAGTCCCAGGTTTGAAAAAATAAAAGAGCATGAGAATATCCAATGTAGACCAATATGGTGCAAGCCTGGACTATAATGTTTGTTGAAGCTACAAACAGTTTCCTAGACTCTTATGTTTCCTAGACTCTTATGTTGTAGGATAAGTATTGTAAGGAATGCAATCCTTTTATAGATTTTTAAAAGAGGAAAACATAAAACCAAGAAAAACTGAAGTTGTGTTCTTGTTCTATTGATATCATTTTCAACTAAGGCTATGAATTTTAAAATCCCACAAAATAGGCTTTAGAGTCATAGGGATGGTGGACCATTTTCAAAAGAGGAGAGACAGGGAGGGAGATACCATTCAAGGAAAAGCATACAAAGTCTTTTAAAGATGTATATGCTTATTGAGAATGCCCACAAATTTGTACTCGAAAGTTCCACTAAAAAAGTTTAATGGTGTCTTAATGGAGGACCCCGTTCAAAGGAAAACATGCAAGCCTATTAAAGTTGGATATGATTATTGAGAATGCCCACAGATTTGTATTCAGAAGAAGTTACACTAGAACAGTTTGATGGTCTCTCAATGGAGGACCTTAGTTTCATCTAACAATGTGATCTTTCCACAAAAAGTTGCATGAAGCATCTAGACAAGTCTTCCAAGCCACCAAAGTGGAATTCACTTTGAATGTATATTGATAAGAAAACACTAATATACATACTCTCCAGACTTAGATCGTTTTCCCATATCCTGTATATGATGAGAAAGTATTAGTTGGTATTCAAGCTAAAGGAGAGCTACAGTTCAATGGTGATTCAAGTGGATTTAGAAATTATATTCGGCAACATTTCCTTTGGGTTTAAAGGATGGCAATAAAGCATGCCTTTTCCCCTTCTATTAAAACTCAAGGTACATCATCCATACCTGTCGTGCAAATCACGGGAGTTGTTTCACACAGTTTTGCCAGCTACAGCATTTTCAAAATAGAAGACTTCGTGATCAGTAGTAGTATAAGAATACAGCAACATTAAAGTATAAGCACACCAGTCCATGGATATAGCAGTCTTAAGACATTTCTGGGTTTGCACACAATCATGACAGAATTATGCAGCCTGTGGTTAACCATTCTCTAGAGCACCCTAATGTATTTGGACAGAACTGGCATGAAGACTTCAATCCTTATTTGAAGGTTCCTTTGATCTCCTTTTATTTGCACATATATGAGGTTTGGTCACTCTCGTAATGCTGGCTGGATGAAGTCGTCCCCTCCTTCAGTGAGTTGGATGGAGTTAGTTGAATAGTGCAACGACTTTTCATGTGGAATGAAGATTATTGATTGATGATTGACTTTTTCTCCTCATACCTAATCATTTGTACACATTTTATTGAGTGGTTATACCTTGGATCATGTGGAGGTGGTTATGGACACGTCCTCTTGAGTCAATGCTATTCTTAAGCATTGTTATGCTTTGGAAACCATGCCTTCAGCCTATTGAAGAGTGCGTCCACTTGAGGAGGAGTCACATGTTCCATACATTGAGGATCTTCACTTGGTTTTCACATTATTGATGGGGTGTTCTCATACTTGAGCCCACACGTGTCACATTTGGGAGATAGTTGGAGCCACACGTGCCACATTTGTAGAGTTTCTACTTGATCTTTGCACACTTCTCCTTGCACATTGATGGAAGGTCCACCTGGGAGAGATCAAGTACTATTATTAAGGAGGTCGTTTGGCACATCTTCTCATGGATTAGTTGGTGGATTAATTGCCATTATGGACCTTTAATGGTTTTGTTGATGGTATTTACCCATGGTGGCTCTTTCGAATACATACATGGTTTTGGTATTTTAATAATGGGGATTAACCACCATTAGCACTTCTTTCTAGGGCGCACCTCTTGCAGTCAATATTTTATTGCTTATGGTTGGTTTGAAGGAGTCCAAGGCTCAACCTCCTAGGTACACGTCTTATACGTGTTCGTTCTTCATTGTTGTATGATCCAAGATGATTCTTCCATTGTTACTTAACTTCTATTGGAGAGCGCCCTCACCTTTGACTTCGCATTTAACTTATTTTATTTGGAGGTGGTTATGGATGAGTTTCATTGAGGGGTTTTTCTCATGAAGAGAACAAGTGGCACCTTGAGTTAGCTTGGATCTTCGAGAGGAAAACATGTATCATCACTTCATTAGTATTTTGTAGGGGCATTTTGGTCTTGGATAGCCCGCTTATGCATTGTAATATTTTCTTGTGTTATCGTAGTGTTTGGAAGAAATCATAGATCTAGGAGAAAACAAATACTGCTTGTTGTTGAGGAGATAAGAGATAGAGATGAAACTTATACAAGGGTTTCTCTCTCCATTTGAAGTATGGTGGATTTGAGGAGAAATCTCCTAGAGCTAGGTTGAATATCCATTGGATGCCTCCAAATTATTAATGAAATGCTTTGTGAATGAGGATATCTAGCAGATCTTAATGCTCTCTCATAGTGATGGAATTATCTTGACAAATGTTTAGGCAGTGGTGAATTTGGTAACTCTATTCTTTTTTCCTTTATGTTATCCTTAGGATGTTGTTTAAGGATGCATTATTTCTCTATGCTTGGTTAAATGTGCATATATTTCATTCTGGGTAATCATAATCTTCATAAGTGTTGGAGTTCATCTACTTTTTTGATCTCTCTAGTTACATTTCTACAATTTGGGACAACAAGGAAAAGAGACTGTAACGGCCTTTCAGCCCCTCAATTTCCATCTTTTCCTGAATAGGATAGCCTTCCATGAACCTTGATTTGACCCCCATATGCCCAATGGAAAGACACTAGTCTTCAGTCCATTGATCCATCTCATTTCCTAAACCTTTCTTAACTTGTTTTGCTAAAACCATCTCTTCATTTCACCTTGGATTCCATTGTATAAGCTCTCATAATCCTATTCTAGGGAAGCCCCCCTTGAGATTTCTGTTGCAAAATTTTGCACACTGTGGAAAGCTTAATGCTGGACAGTAAGAGGACAGTTTGCTTGTTGTTTCATGTTCCTATTTAAGAGTATTTTATTTCTTGTGCCTTTGTGTGGGAACTTTTTTCTAACATGTTCTTCTTTACAAGAAACCTGAGGTGGAAG
>SNQJ01S0025321.1:15908-29559 GCA_010110895.2 Picea sitchensis
TTGGTGGCCTACCTTACACAGAGATGCTAAAGACTATTACAGAGCCTGCAATGTATGCCAAAGAGTTGGGAAACCATCCAGAAGAGATGAAATTCCCTTAGCACCAAAACTGACCCTACAAACATTTGAGAAATGGGCCATTGACTTCGTGGAACCTATAAACCCACCAGGAAAGCACACAGGAGCAAGGTACATAATTACTGGGACAGATTACTTGACCAGATGGGCCGAAGCAAGAACAATTAAGGATTGTAGTGCAACTACAACTGCACGCTTCATATTTGATGATATCATAACCAGGTTTGGATGCCCAAATATCCTTATGAGTGATCAAGGCACACATTTCATAAATAAAATAGTTGAATACCTGACTGAGGAATTTGTAGTCCACCAGCAGAAGAGGGCGCCTTACCATCCATAAGAAAATGGGACAGTGGAAGCATTCAACAAGATCTTGGAGATAGTGCTGACGAAGATTTGTATTGTGAACAGGGATGACTGAGATTTAAGAGTACCAACAGTACTATGGGCTTATAAAACCACTTGCAAGAAGCTGACAATGCATACCCCTTTTAAATTGGTGTATGGTCTCGAAGTCGTTGTCTCAATGGAATATTTGGTACCAAGCCTAAGAATTGTTGCCTTTACAGATGTGGATGACACTGGCGTTGTTTGAGAGAGGCTTGCACAGTTGGTCGAACTAGAGGAAGACAAATTTGTTGCAGGATTTCATCGGCAGGTACAAAAAGAAAGAGAGAAGGCCTACCATGACAAACACATTAAGAATAATGCATTTAAGCAAGGTGATCTGGTATTGGTATATGACAGTAAATTCGTGAAGCATCTAGGAAAGTTCAGAACGCATTGGCTCAAACCATATGAGGTCACCTATGTTACAGAAGGAGGAGTTGTGCAGTTGAAGACTTTGAAGGGAGAATGGAAGGAACTATTAGTGAACGAGAGCCAGTTGAAATTGTATTGTGACAATCAACTGCCTCATATCTCTCAGTAAAAGCATGAGGAAAAGGGTCTAGGTACCAGGTGCAGTTGAAACTAGGTACCAGACACAAAAAATACAATCTGTACAGGGAAGGAGATGAGGCATAGAGCAGAAAGCAAAGGCTGCACTGCGCAGTATGAAGTCCAAGTAAAATAGAAAGGTCAGATTTGAAGTGCCTCGGGACGAGTCACAACTAAGTGTTGGGGGCCTATTGGCCCTTGGTTATGAAAGTAGCGAAGATCAAGGAATAAAAGACAAAATGTGAACTGCGCGGAAGACACAGTGACTATTACTGCGTTGAAGTGAGCAAAAGAGCAGAAAAGAAGGAGCAAAGTAAGAGAAAACAAGCCGTTGGATGAGGAGATCAAGGATGATAGATCATCAAGGAAGAAGGATCGTGGACAACTTAGCAAGTGGAAAAATCCACCGTTGGATGCTTTGGAGCACCGCGCGAGAAGGAAGGAAAGACAGGTTGGCAAAGCCCTGAAAACGTGGGTCAAGTTGACCTAGGGTTTTGGTATCTAGGGTTTTGACACCTAGGTTTTAGCCTAAGGATGTCAGTGAGTGAGTGTAATGTATAAATAGAGGTCTAAAGGACCTGGGATGGGTTGTTGTTGTTACTATTGTTGTGGTGTGATCGAGTGAGAGAGAAGTGCTGAGTATGAGATCCTTTTGTATTGTAAGATCTTCAGCTGGGTGAAAAGATCAACCCTACAGCTGGGTGGGCGGGGACAGATAGCGAGGAGAAGAAAGAATATTCTCTAGATAAGAGCGCAAACAAGAACTGTATGCTTCATCTTAATATATTATAAGCACAGTTCTGTGGACGTATCCCTAGAGAGAGGGTGAACCACGTATATTTTGTGTCGTATGTGTGATTGGTGTTCTGTTCTTAGTCATTGATATACTGTTATTGCATTACTATGTTAGATCTAATAGATAGTTGTGTGGAGCATATCTGAACTGATAAGTGATATATGCATGTTGTATTGTTCTAGTATTAGATCCACTTGATATTCCCCTTGGTTGTATAAATATCTGTCCTGCAACCCCCCCATAGTTGCTTCGGGTGAGACTGCATCTACTTCGCAGGTGTTGCTGAAAGGGCCAGTAGTTAGGGCTTGTTGGTGCGCTCTTGGAGTTGAACCCTGGGTGTGCCCCTGTGCCAACAATACCCAAATCCTCTTATTTTACATACATTCATGGAAGATTTGATGGAAGGAAACATAAAATAAAAAGGTGTTGAGAGACAAGTTTTAGCAGGCCAGTCCACTGAATCTTGGAAAGATAGATCTTTGTTTCTTGTAGAATCTTCACCATTGTAGAAACTTTTGACTACCAACCCCTTGATGGTGCATTCTCTCTCCCTTTTAAATATGCTCTTAAAGCTCTTGAATTAGTTAGGGTTTGTCTTTCTATAACTTTCTACGATTCCTTTTTGGAGTAAACCACTTTTAAGTTTTACTTTAATGAATCGTAATCAATGATTTAATGTCATTGAAATGCATGCCTCCAAGTAGGGCCCACTTATTCCCTTAATAAAGTTTATTTAATGAACTTTATTTTCAAGTTTTCAAGTCGACTGTCTTTAACAAAAGTGGATTCTGTTTTATTTTATGAGCAATATAGTTGACCTTTCAGCCATGGAAAACATTCTAGATGTAATATTCATCATCTTAGATTTCCAACGAGTCCTCCTGAGCGCAATTTGGAGTTTTGAATCTCAAGTTATAATCTTAGGAAGTTTAGATTCCAAGCAAATTTATCAACAAACCATGAAAAAATAATTGGTTTTTTCTTTCAATTTCGGGGAGAACTGTGTCAAATTTCTCCTCTTAAAACCTTATATATTCCATCACCTTCCTCGTCCAGTTACCTTTCCAATGAGGTAAATTTTTTCCAAATCCTACTCTAGAATCTCAAGTTATGCCTCTCGGAAAATCTCTGCTCAGTAGTCATTCATCCAATTCATGGGCTAATCTTAGCCCTTCATTCAAATTCGCCTCCTCCATTTAAAAAAATTGACTTGTCTCTTATAATCTATATCCCACATGCATTTGTGGTGTTTGGTTATGTAATGTATATATAGAAAAGTTTAATATGCCTTATATGTGAAGCATAAAAAGACTATGGAGACTTGGAGGTTTAAAGCTTAGAAAATTTCATGAATTAATTAAAATTTTGATTGCCTAGTCATCATCCACCAAACACCCAGTCAATAGTGAATCATAGCCTAGTCAACGGTGAGTTAGCATCCACATCATCGACACATGTCACAATGCTATTAGATACCATAAGTTTCAACATGCCATCATATGATTAGTTAACACATGTCATAGTCCCATTGGTTTCCATGTGTTCTCGTGTGATTGGATATCAGGTCTCCCACATGGTGTGATTTCATTGGTTTCCACGTGTCATGGAATGGTTGGTTAACATGTGTCATGATGTGATTGGTTCATGATAAAGTGGAAACTTAGAATAAATGTAAGGAAAATTGAATGAGAGAGGAGAAAGGCCGTGAGGGAGGAGAGAGAATCGGATCAGGGGTGAGTGAATGCGGGGTGAGGGGAAAGAGGAGTGTAGGTACGAAAGAGAGGAGTGAGAGGGATGGAAAAATACTAAGTATGGAAAAGGAGTAAGGGAAGAGAGGAGAGGGGAGGGAGTAAGGGGATGCAAATGTAGGGAGGATGTGGGGGTAAGGAGGATGAAGGGTATCTCCGCAAGAGTAAATTATACAAAGTATAGTAAGTAGGAAAGTGGGGATGGTGAACCAAGAAAATGTTAAGTATGGAAGAGTGGAACCAAGAAAATGAATGAAGAACCAAGAAAATGAGTACTAAGAATATAATCAAGAATAATAAATGGGGTCCCAAGAAAATTGGCATGGTTCCGAGAATATAATTAAGAATATAATCATGGTTCCAAGAAAATGTTAGTTGTGTTGCACATAGAAAAACGCTCTTTGGGCAATTGAACAAAAACCTGGATATCTTGGGCATAGGAACTCGTATTTTTAATCCATAAAATGCATGTTGAAGCTGAGACTAAGGGCTGCACTATGAACTAATAATCTTTCAAAATTTCCTTCTTCTGATATCAATTTTTTTTGTTATTCCAAGAGCGGGAAATCTAGGTAATCAAATTTTTTAATCAACAATGGGGAAGATAACAATCATTCCTCCTAACCACCCAAGTGAAAATCAATCGATGAGCTCAATTGGAACTATATTGTTGAGAAAATGATAAATGGAAGTCGAAAAACTTATTATGGACTTGAAAACAACTGTAAATTAGTAGACCTTTGGTTGTGGGATAAAAAAAAAATCCTCTTTGATACTATTGTCACTCTTGTTATCTTATATAGATGTGAATTTTGGGGATGTAGTATCTCTAGATAATTCTAAAGAAAGATAGAGCAGATCCAAAATAGTTTTATAAATTATAGTGTCAAAATTAAAGGCAATACACCCTATCCTATCCTCATAGAAGTGAGTCTTTCCCCCATTGAGTGCACGACCATGATTAGGTACTTAATGTACAAGAATAAGATAAACGACTTGGATGACAAGAGGCTCCCCAAAATTGCTTCATACTCCAGCCAAAACCACCAAGGGCTCAAGCAAGGGTGGCAGCAAGATGCCAAGTCTTGGCTAAATCATTGGGGAATACATGAAGATGCCATTTTGCATAATATCGATAATATTAAAAATATTACTACATCTAAATCTAAAGATAATCCACGGTGTAATAAAGAATTAGAAAATAAAAGGAAGGTAAGATACTAGAAGGAGGTGGTCAACCATAATCTAGAATATCTAAAGTATCTCTTAGTCTTGACTAACGTAAATAAGAAAATCAACATTGTTAAAATATGAACCAATTCTCATGAACTACATAGCCAAATTGGGCATTGGACAATTCCCAAAACATCGTGGGATGCAAGAATTCATCATCTTTGTGACATTAAGAGGGTTGAAGATGAAAAACACTTTCTCCTATAGTGCCTTGCATATACACAAATTAGATCACAATTTCAAAATTTCTGCCACAATCCTTCCTAACCTCCCAAGTCAACAAAACTATGGAGATCTTCGAACACTTATTTCAATGTTTTTTTTGCACAAAAATAAGAATCTAAGGAAATCTAAGTAATTTCTTACCTTTATTAAGGTTCAATAAATCAATTTTGGTCTCAATGAACATTAATCATCATCAACATTAATTGTCATTTTTGTTTGTAATTTTAATATTATTTAATAATTGTTTTTGTTTTATTTTTTTAATTATTTTTTTTATTTTTATTTTTATCGTTAAGTTTTTTTATTATTTATAACTTTAAAAAAAAATACTAGTTTAAAAAAATAAATCTATTTGAAATTGTTTTTATCTTTTTTAATTTTTTAGTTTTAATCTAGATTTTCTTTATTTTTAATTTTTTAATTTGTATTTTTTAATTTTTTTTTTTAAATATTCTCTTCATGGATACTTTATTTTATTTTATTTTTACTTTTAATTTTTAAAGTTTGTTTTTATTTATTATTTTTAAATCGGGTTATGATTTTTTTAAAGGTGTTTTGTTTTTTCATTAAAAAAAATAATAATTAATTAATTAATAAAAATTCAAGTAACAACTTAGGATATGCTTTTGAAATTTTTTATCCACGACAATACTAGTCGTCAATGCCACAATTTCAATTAAGTTATAATTTGAACTAAAAAAAAAACGAGTGCCACTAATTGCATCACTTTTGGATTTGAGGGTTAATTCTAAGGTTTTTGTTTGCAATGATGTTATATCAAATTTTGTCTCACCCCATGCAACTTGCTTGGATGGCCATTCCATTTCCCTATGCAAACTTGAAGTCCACTTTTTTACCTTCCAGAGCCAAAAAAACACATTTTTCCACATATACACGCCCTACCATTTAGAGAACAAGCGTATATGCAGGTTGCTCCACTACAACTTGCGTACATCGGGTTTGGTGCTCAAAATTAAAAATTATGTCAGGTTTCCATGTCACGTCATGAGATCCATGATCCTTCACCTTCCATATATTGGAAACGCTCTGACTCGGCCCTTCAATTCCATTTGAAGGCTATAAATTGAGCCATATCCAAACCTTGGAGGAAAGAATTTAAATTTTGAGAGCAAAGATACTCTGGAAGAATTTCACTTCACATTGAGTCTGCATCTCTTGATCCTTAAAAGTCTGAACTCATTGTTCAACCCCCAAGCTCTTCCTTCTTTGATGGAGAACCTCATTGTCTCCTTATATGAGCTTGCCTTTGGTGGAGGATTGAAGTGGTGGAGGCCCAACTGGAGGGACTTGGTTTCTCGGTTCCGATATGTGTCGTTACATAAGTTTGTCACCTATATACTTATGTTGATTATTTTAATAGAAATACTCTTTTGTCGTCCAATTGATATCTTGCAATTATTTGAATTATTATTCCATGGACGTATTTGTCATGTATGTTAATGGATTATGCTAATCTATATGCTAACATTATATATTATCACCATATGCTTGTGTATCTTGTTTGTTGAGGACAAGTTGCAGTTATAAATCTTTGATTTGCGTGTTCAACGGTGGTATTCATCAAACATTCGGACGAGGTAGGATCTTGACTTTGTCTTGTTAGCATTTCATTTATATAGCATACTTGAGATTAGAGTTGATTTCTGCATGTCATTCCATCTGTTGTGGTTTACCCCATGCCATAAAGAGATTTTCCTCGTAACAAAATTGGCGACCTTACTATGGATTGAATCTTCTATTTGGAGTTTAGAGTGTTTTTCTCCTTGACTTGCTCTTTGTTAGCCTGAGTTTCCTTGTCGTCTGATTGCTTGACAACCTATTTTTACTTTGCATCTTTGTTTCTTGGTCTAATCCTTGCCATGAATTTTTTTTACTATATACACAGGGTTTTTCCCTTCACAGACGTGTACATACGTGAGCTGTCCTTCTATAGGGCACGTACATACGCGGTTTTTTCTCAAACAGTCGCGTACATCAACTATTTATGCTTATTGATTGAGTTCGGTGTTTGTTGGGTGAGTTTGGTTGGTTTCTAAGTTTTCTTGGGTCTCTGTCCTAACTGTTAAGTGCTTACATAGTGATTGAAAACCTTTTTATTGTTGAATTTTCGGGTGGTATTCTTTCTTATCATCTTTTTCATTGGTTGTCCTTGCACATTGGTCTAAGTGTTTGCTTCTTGGTATCCTGCTTGGCTTGTCTATTTTTGCTTGCAGTGGGGTCTATATGTGAAACTGGTATTCAATCCTTGCATTTTTTTTTCTTTATATCGAAAATACAAAAAACAAATTGCTCATTTTGCATTATGGCATTTTCTCTTTTGATTGCTTAGTATTGATCTTGACACATGTGGAAAGATTGCATTTTATTGAAATTGTAGAAATTGCATTGAAAGTTGCATTTAAAAGCTTACCATCTCTTGAAAATTTAAGATTAAGATTAGTAGTGTTTTTATATTCGTTTAATTTGATACGCCGAGTCATAATATCATTAGTTTCATGACCACACCTCTTGAGTAAACAAAATCCATTAAAAGTAACGTTGATTCACTAAAATTGACTAGAAACGATTTTATTTTTCAGGGTACACAAACAAGCATATGATATAGGGCCTTGGAATAAGATTTTGTGAGTATATTTCTCCAAGGCTATTAAACTAAACATATGTGTTTGACCAGGGAGTGATGAAATCCATTGTGTAATTAGTGACATCAGAAAGCTCCTCTCACACCGGAGTTAAGCACTAGGTCCGTGAAGTTGGTTCAGAGATATCCCTCTAATACCTTCTTTGATGAGGAGATATTTTTATTGGTTTTCATTCATATGTAGGGGTCTTTTCTAGTGGCTTTACCTCAGTGAGAGGTGGTTCTTTCAATGTTTAGAGGCTTTATTTACCACCGCCCATGCGATGGACCGGACTTGCGACTCTTTGTCGTGCATTGGTTATATTATTAATTGGCTCTAGTTGGCAGAATAGGTAGCCACATAGGAGTTGCCTGCATGGATTATTACGTAGGTGTTACCACGTAATGGGATAAAGGGTGGGACAACACCTGACCTTTATAGAAGGGATTACCTCTGCACGGGGTGATCGTGGGTGCGTTAATTAAGCCAACAACGGCGGCTTATAAATGATTATATTACCTCAATATTTTTTGAAGAGTCGGCGGGCCCCACAACAACGACGCTTATAAATGATTATGATACCTCCAATATTTTGAAGGGAGTCTCAGGCCCCACTTAGGTGAGGCATACCTACTCTAGTGAGGGAGACCCCTTTTTAGCTACTATATCATGTTTGTGTGCATTTGGCCTTTTTTGCTTCATTTTGCTGTTCTCTCTGATTGTTAGTTGGCCCTAGGATTTGGTTTTATATCTTGAGTCTTGAGTGATCGTGAAGCAAGACCAACCTCCTCGTAGGTCTCGTCGTTTGTTGAAGTCACCACTGCATTTTGAGTAGTTACCGAAGTTTCCTTCTAAAAGGCGTAAAGTTAACAGACGTGGTACATATATCTCCACCTCCCAGACTTGTGATTATCCAGTTATGAGTACTGAGTCAAGTCCGAACGACACTGCGAGTCCCTCAACTCCTGTAACTTTTGTGGTTAGTGGGATTCCTCCGACTCCTTCAACCGCAAAGGTTGTAGTGTCAGAGGTTCCCATCCTTACTCCTACATAGCCCATGGTTTCTACTCGACCCATACAAATGAATCCTTTTGGGTGTCTTTTTGGTATGCTAGGATACAAATCTCAGTCCATACCTCCGGTCTCTAACCATTTGTTTTTTGGTATGTCCAATATGATGTCACAACTTTCATCCTCCATTCTAGCGACTAATGCAAATCCTAGTGTTGGACATGGGGGCATGGCTCCTCCGCATGCTCCTCTCTCGTTTGGTGGAAGTCATATTCCCCAAACAAATCCTACGATTGGAGGCCAACCTCCTTTTTCTTCCAGGTCTAATCCTAGTCTCAATGCTCCTGGATGGAGTACTGATCCGACCAAACAAGCCACTTCCTATATTCCATCCTTTCTCCCTTCTTCCTCCATGCCGATTCCAAAAAATGCATTTGTTATGACAAATCCACTTCTATCCTCCCAAGTTCCATCCAGAGGGAGTCAATTTCACGCTATGGGCAACCCCCTGCTTGGAGCTACTCCAGTTGGGAGCAATGCTTATATCCCTCACTATGACACCCCTACAGGTATGGTTCCCATACAACTTCTTATGAATTAGTTTGGAGGAGGATATTACCCAACCAGACAGGGCCATGGTGTATATGAGAACCCTGGATGGCCTATAATCCCTCAACACCAATCTTTCTCGGGAACATGGGCTCATATGTCGCAACCCCAACTCCCTTTTCTGGCCACACTTGATCTTCCATATTTTTCGATATTAATGAATGACCCGGTGTCACGATCCTTCATGGCCCCCCGTCCCCACCAAGATTCCTTCGGAGATTCCAAAATTCAAGGGAAAGAATAGCGAGGATCTAGGTGATCATGTTACTACTTTTCATCTTTGGTGCTCATCCAATTCCCTTAATGACAATTCTATTCGTTTGAGGCTATTTCAACGCACCCTCATGGGGCTCGCTGCGAAATGGTACATTGAGGTACTAGGGGGAGCATACCGAAAATTTAATCAGATGATTTTGGTATTTCTCAACCACTTCTAGTTGGCAATTTGTTATGATGCCAACATATAAATTTTTTCGGCCTTTCGCAAGACAAGACCATGCATATCTCAGACCATATCCAATAGTGGTGTAGACATAAGAGGTTGATTAAAGCCTACATTCCTCCAGAGTTCTTGTTGGAGTGGTTCCTTAAGTCGTTATTGCCTTATATTTCGAAGGATGTTTCTACATCTGGAGTAACATCTGAGGAATAAGCTATTTTCAAATCCCAACAATTGGACCTCATATATGCCCAGTCTGGGATGTTGTATGAAATTCTTCCTGACGCGTCGCGGTTGAATTATGACCCTAGAAAAAAGCCCAGGCCTCACAGTGATGACATCATAGGCTTTGCAAATGCTAAGTCTACAGACTTGGTGATGAACCAATTGAAGGATTTGTCTCTAAGCCAACTTGTAGTAGGACAACCTTCAACTTCGTTCTTCACTCCCACTTAGTTGATGAATGTGTTAGAATATAATGGATGTGCTCATTTTACCATCGACAATATCACTATTGTCACCCAACCATAAGCCAAAGCCACCCTCCGAGCACCTTAACCTTGAAAGAGAATCACTCTGGAAGCAAACCCTAGGTTAGATAGCCAAACAGAGGGTAGCGCACCTTTCCCCAAGGATAGCGCACCAAACAAGATCTGATCAGATAGTCCAAACCATAACCAAGAGATAGTCCAAGCCAAAACACAATCGGCTTGCTGCAACAACTGCAACGACATCTCTCCTCCAAACTTTCACACAAACTGGGCAACTGTAGTGCGCACAAGTGCTGCTATGCAATTCTGAGAATGCCTGCCAGAATGAAGACTGGCCTCCTGTATTTATACTAGTTCTGGCTAACTGCCTAGGCCAACTTCTCATTCTAGGTGTCTATTTACTTAATATATAATATTTCTTCTGGCCGACTTCTTCTCTTGTAGGCTAATAACCTAATACCAATTATCCTCTTGAGCCGACTTGTCTTTTAGGGTTATTAACCAACTCATTAGGGTTTCTTTTTTCTTCTAAAAATATTCTATTCTCGTCAGGTTTACACGTGGAGGTAAATACCTCCTGCAACTACCATAATATTAACACTCCCTCCTATCTAGGGAGGTATTACAGGTAATGGTCTTGAGAACAAACATACCATTCACCCGGTAGCATCAACATAGTTGTATAAACTATCTCATGACTAGATCATGAGCATCATCATCACCATCAGTGTCATCAACTACATCATCTCTCGAAACCATACTCTATCTGAGTAATTAGACGTGATGCTGGATAATTCACTCGCACCACAGAGTGACACAAGAGCCATTTTGGACATATGTCCTAGAAAAATAAATGTCCCGAACCATTTTCCGTCTGGGAACTCTATGTCCATTGATCATCCATTTAGTTGATAATCATTTTCAACACTGCTGATAGTCTTCAAGGCAATCAAAACAATATTATTCAATAGAACATAACTGTGTCTATCCATAGTAGTACACAACTACAATCCAGTGGTATACTACCACACGAAGTAGCACACAGGTACTTGATCAGTGACGTATAGTCACAAACTGTGGAACACATCCACCACAATAGTATACATCTGCTGTCTAGAGACATACAATCTNTGGAGAGAATGAGTCTTCCCTAAGGAATGTCTGTCCTTGATTGTTGAACCTGGACCATTCCCCACCTTGGGCCTCCGGCACTAAACAAAGTGCAACCTGAAGAGAATGAATCTGCCCTAAGGAATGACTACTCGGACCATTTCCTAAGGAAATGACTGTCCTGCACCAAACTCCAAAACGAACCATTCCCCATGTTAACCAGAATGGGAAATCAATGTCCGGCGAGGCGGGCCAATCTTCTTGAGTAACCCTCAAGAAGAGAGACTGCCCTAGACCATTCTCCATGTTAACCACAATGGGAAATCACTGTCTATGGTACATCAACAATCCATCGAACCATTTTCATTACGAAAATGACCGTTCAATTTAGACCATTTTCCGAACTGGAAAATGCCTGTCCGTTAGAAATCTCAAACCTCTTTCTGAATCTGGAAAGGAACTGCTCATCCTGGACCATTTTTCGAACTGAAAAATGACTATCCATCAATCAATAACACATAAGTGCTCCCTCCCAACCTGAGAGTCATTTCTTCCTTTTTCAATAAGGAAGTCGTCTCCATGAGTTCCAGCTTGAGTACACAAACTCTTTCATCTTGGACATAAGCTTTACCAAAATGTCTACTTATCTGTGGAGATATATATTGGAGAACCACTTTCTCCTTTCTGGACTTCATCACGGAGAATGTAATGCTTGTTCTCAAATGTACTTTGGTCTGGAACACTGATTTTCTCTTAAGGCTTCATATAGCTATGATCAATAAAGTATATCATTGTTGGATTCCTCTTTGGTTCCTGCTAGCTCACAACATCGTGGCAAGGCTCAAACTAGAACATATCCATGTGGCACTTCTTCTGTCATCATGAGATCTTTGTCATGGATTGGCAATCCATCATCCTGATCTTCTGAGTAATTATTTTGATACAATATCTCTGTTATAGAAAGTCTTCACCATGCTTCTGCTGTGCATTGGAGGTTCTCCACCAAGTTGTCTTCTTCCATCTACATACAAGGGTCTCTTTCTAGTATGCCTCAAAGCCTTGAGGTTGCTCTTCATACGCTCTTTGCTCAATTGCTCTGGGGAACAGTCTTTGCATTTATCTGATGTAGAACTCCAACCCATGGATATTGCGGATGATATAATGACTCATGTAGAGGTATGTCTGGTTTACTGGAACGAGTAATCATCATAGTTTTCTCCCTCCATCTGGGAGAACCTCTAGTTCTAGATCTCGCAGTGCTTTCATTCATAAGTCTTCCATACACTGTTCTTCATCACAACTTTCAGTTCCTCTGCTTGATTGCTTTTAGTGAGTTCATATCAGGCTGGTAATCTTGTGATTCTTGATACAATGACTAGTTGTTCTGGTTTTTGTTTCTTTCTTGGAATCTTCATGTTTTTCCTCATGTTTCTCTTTAGCTCTTGGGTCCATGGATTTTCTTATAGATTCCATGCCCTAGAGATTCCACTTCTTTCTTTCATCATAGGATCACGGATGTGGATGGACAACCAGGGATACTTTAAGGCTTCTCTTCGAAGAAGACTTCTTCTAAGGTTGAACTGAACACGTACCGCCTTTCATGGCTGCTACCATGGATATATACTTCATTATCTTCAATAGATCATAGGATTAGCTCCCTCCTAATCCTTGCTTCATGTATGAGTGCATGTTTTTCTTTTGGAAATATATAATCATCTCCCTCCATAATCCACGCTTCCGTCTGCATCCTTATTGCCTTCTGCAAGGTGTCATAAGTCTTTATCCAATTTCTTCTTGATTGTTGACTTCTTCCTATCTTTTACTTCAATATTGATTCTGATTTCGGCTTATCTTGCAGCTGTTACTTATGTAATAACTTCCACATGAATTGTTTGATGTACTTCATCCTTTCATTTGTACTGTCTGACTTGTAATCATAATGATAGCAATCCTTTTTGTTTCTTCCATAGGTATAGTTTCTCTTTGAACACACTATATTCTAAGAAGTAAATATGCAATATATGTACAAAAAGCATGGTATGTACAAGAACTATGAAGAGTATTGTTACCTTGTCTTAGAAGTAGAATTCTATTTTCCCCTGCTTGGTCTGCTTTGTAGGTTCCTTTTCTTCGACAACTGATGCTTCATGTGCCCCCTTCCTTTTCTTTAGCTCAAAACAATGATTCTTGTAGTGACCATACTTTCAACAGTCGAAGCATTGTATTTCTGACATGTCTTTCTCTTGATTTGGCTTCTTCCTTGAACCAAACTTCCTTTTGTTCCTAGATTTCTTGAATCTTGCTGTAAAGGCTTGATCATCGTACTT
>SNQJ01S0025321.1:39099-58759 GCA_010110895.2 Picea sitchensis
GGGGAGGGGAGAATATTATCTCATATCGACAGCAGCCGTGTCGCCTTTGAACATAGCACAAAATTTTGAGTCCACTGTCATCCAAATTTTGGGTTTAGCATGACCTTAGGAAGCTGAGCTCGTTACTTAGAGTTTGCTCCTCGGAATGGTTATTCTTCCAGTCCCTATGGAGAGTTTGTTGATGCCTCTTACATCACAAAGTTTCATCATCAAGTCTATGTTGTCAGAGTTATCCGTATGTCTCATGTTCTTGTTCAAAGGAAGTCTATAAGTCTGTGTCGACCATTTCTTAGAACTCTTGACTTTGAATGTCGACCATACCCTCGGTGTGTCTCAAAGTCACATGAAGTTGTAGTCCTACCATGCACCCTGGTCGTACTTTCATTATGGGTAGGTAACCTTGAATCCAACAGTCAACATCTCCTCATTGGTCGCTGACTGGGGGGTTTCCCTTGTGTTTGACGACAAGAAATCTATTCACACATTGGGATTCATGCAGTGTCTTGGATGTCATTAGCCTTATTGGTGGCTTCCTCTCCTTTGTCGGCAGTATTCCTTATTGGTTGTTATTCAGAGGGTCTTTTTCGTGCACTACTTTCATTTGGTACATGCGAAAGATGCACAGGTTCGTTGGTTCATGAACATCCTATTTGTCTGAGATCCTCCTAATCATCAAGCTATTGCTTTGTACCTCATGTTTACTGATGAGAGATGCCTTAATGCTCTCCTTTCAACATGTATCCTTCCATCGACTTCAACTCATCTAGTCTCGAAATGAGACCTAGAGTCCTATGAGTACTTAGAGGCTTGCAGTTATCAGTGGCAAGTTCTCCCGCCATCGACTGTTGGGAATACATCAATGTCTCTTGATCGATGGATTCTTCAAGTGTTCGACCTCAACACCCTTATTCACATTTGTAAGAATGTACTCGGTGCCTTGATACCTACTTTCATTATCGATAGGTTGTCTCGCGTTTGTTAACGATATACCTTAATGATCGGTAATCAAACAAAGTCTCATTGTGTTAGACATCAACTCCTCTATTCACATGATGTACACTTGCACCTTCGACGGATAGTGTAGAAGACCTCCAACTTACAGTAGCAACATTCATATTATGTTGTTGTCTTTCATTGGACCAATACCTATATGACTTCAATGATCATGAGAGATCAGATTGTAGTCCATTGTATATAGATATCTTCAGATTGATTTTGATATTGGTTTCCACTGGGCCTTGTTCGTGACTATGACAACCTATGGCACGTGTCTACTTTGTATTTCCTAATTCATAGCCATGAACAACTATTTGGTATATTTCCACATGGATTTGCAATGTAATTCAGATTGACATCCATGTATACAAAGTCATTATGGATTGTAATATTCTCATGAGTAACTAACACTTCCACTTGAATATCCATTACTCCACTTCTAGAAATTATAATGTATTTCGACCATCACAGATACTTCTCTGACCTCACACATTAGGGGGGCATTTGTTATAACAAATTTGTCCTCACCCCATGCAACTTGCTTAGATGGCCTTTCCATTTCCCTATGCAGACTTGAAGTCCCCTTTTTACCTCCCAGGGCCAAAAAAACACATTTTTCCACATATACGCGCCCTACCAGTTAGACAACAAACGTATACGTAGGTTGCTCCACTACAGCCCGCGTACAACGAGTTTGATGCTCAAAATTAAAAATTATGTCAGGTTTCCATGTCACGTCACGAGACCCATCATCACCTTCCATATATTGGAAACGCTCCGACTCGGCCCTTCAGTTCCATTTGAAGGCTATAAATTGAGCCATATCCAACCCTTGGAGGAAAGAATTCAACTTTTGAGAGAAAATATACTCTGGAGAAATTTCACTTCACATTGAGTCTGCATCCCTTTATCTTTAAAAGTATGAACTCATTGTTCAGCCCCCAAGTTCTTCCTTCTTTGATGGAGAACCTCATTGTCTCTTTTATATGAGTTTTCCTTTGGTGGAGGATTGAAGTGGTGGAGACCCAACTTGAGGGACTTAGTTTCTCGGTTCTGATATGTGTCGTTACAGAAGTTTGTCACCTATATGCTTCTGTTGATTATTTTAATAGAAACTCTTTTCTCACCCAATTGATATCTTGCAAATATTTGAATTATTATTCCATAGGTGTATTTGTCATGTATGTTAATGGATTATGCTAATCTATATGCTAACATTATATATTATNATGCTTCTGTTGATTATTTTAATAGAAACTCTTTTCTCACCCAATTGATATCTTGCAAATATTTGAATTATTATTCCATAGGTGTATTTGTCATGTATGTTAATGGATTATGCTAATCTATATGCTAACATTATATATTATTACCATTTGCTTGCATATCTTTGTTGTCGAGGACAAGTTGCAGATATAAGGCTTTGAGTTGTGTGTTCAATGATGGTCTTCATCGAACGCCTAGACGAGGTAGGCTCTTGACTTTGTCATGTTAGCATTTCATTTATATAACATACTTGAGATTAGAGTTGATTTCTGCGTGTCATTCCATCTGTTGTGGTTTACCCCATGCCATAGAGATATTTTCCTCGTAACAAATGGTATCAATTGTCAAGGCTGTAATTTCAAACAAGTTGGAATTTTAACCACCCCCCAAAAAAAGGTTCTACTGGTAGCACCACATTTTTATTCGGGGAAAACATAGCCACTAAATGTGACCTTTAAAAAAATGAAAATTCTAGAGATTTCTCGTTAAGTTGGTAACTTTGTTAACCCCATCCACTGTGATAAAAAATTACAAGTGTAACCTTCACACAATATGAAGGGAAACACTTTCCATGTGGAGTTTAGTATATTGTCACTGCTTATAAGCTTCACCATAAAAACAAAAAATTACCACAAAAGGAATTCTAGCATTTTTCTTTGTCATCCTTGATCATTCTATATGATTGATTCCATCTTCATCTCCTCTAAACTATGACGTTACCATTAGTTCTTACTTGATTCTTTGAAAAACCCTCAATTTCCAACCTCACTATCTTCAAAATATTGATCCCAAATAGTTCTTATATTTTTACTAATATATTATAGTCTCTTTCCATCTTCTAAATGCCTTTTAAACCACCTAAATCGGACTTCCCAATCAAAAGTTATGCTAATTCTAAGTTAACATACCTTTTTAATCTTGATTTGAGGACTATCAATAATCACTATATCTTCAAAATTTCTACAACTTTGACTTTGAAATTTCGACCTATAATCCCCTAGTATTCTTTATATGCAATGCCATAGATCTCACTCAATTTTGATGTGCTAAGAAAAAATTATGATGATTTTTGCAAAACGTGTTGATTTTGGTACCTTTTAGTGTGATATTTCCACATGTCCAATTGTGTAGCTCTAAGTTTGAAATTTTTACTTAAGGCACCCTAATCTGTCTTATTTTTTATGCCACAAATGGCACTCAATTTGGGTCTGTCTTTCCTTAGATATGTCTATTTTACCAAAAAACGTTTGTTTGAGACTAGTTTTAGGACTAGATAGAAAGCCTAACTTGTTCAACCCAAAACTCTGAAATTACAACAAACTACATTCTAAAATTTGGACCATAGATAGTTCGATATGTTCTTTTTCCAACATGGTAAGATGTAAACCAAGAATCCTCTACTGTGATACCAAATATGTACCTAATATTCAAGATAAAATATAAACCATAACACAGAATGTACACCAAATGTGAACATGGGGCACAACTCCCAAAAATATCATAAAGATAAGTTATACAATAACTCCTACATTAGGAGAACCTCCTTCAAATAATCCCAATACATTATCATATTCAAATCATATGTTCCTTTCTATAATGACTATTTGACCTCTATATATACCTATGTTGTAGGCTAAACGTTCTATGTTTTGGCCCTTTTCCAAAGATATTTTTCGACGATATTGCCCAAAATCCGACGAGTAATTGTTGGATCTGCAGATCTGAGTGGTTATTTCTGTATAATTCGGGGGCCCTAGAGGTTTTTCAGCATGTTGATTCCATTTTTGCATTTAAAAATGCAATCTAAACACCAACAAATTGTGATTTCGTGAAGATTTAAGTTGTCGAATTCCGACGAAAAAGACCAAAACATAGAACAGTGAGACACCGCCTATACCTTCTCCCACTCATTGCATACGTGGGGCCTTTATTAGACCAACCACTATTACATATATATTTACTCCATTAGATATACATTTAACCCCATATATACCTCCCCTAAGATCATATCAATCACAGTATCCATAGGCAACCACTTTATAACCATCACCACTCTCTTTTATTACCCATCCATTTGGTTAGAATTCCACCTTTTTATTGGTACGATTGATGCATCCACTCAACCAAGGATTTGTATGATGGCTTGCCTAGAAGATGGGTTCCCTATCCCAATCTCAAATGCCAATTTCTCTATGTATTGCAAATAAGATAATTATGGACTGCATTTAGGGACTCATCCTTGATGACTTGATCTTAAAAGTTGGCTTGCCAATGTTGTGAGCTTGGTGGTGGGCCACAAGTATAAGCCAATTATGGGCTACAAATGGCTTTGGTCCAAGCCTGTTCTAGAAGGTTGTCTGAACACAATTTGGTGGTTAAGATCCAAATAATGGATATGGTTATTTTTTACTAAACAATGTTTGGAAACCGATGCTTGAGCCAAAAAAAGTTTTTTTTTTTTTAATCTGGAGCCTTGTGGTGTGGCCTCCATGTGGACAAAACATGATCTTACCTAGGAGTGCAAAATCCATGGCGCCTGCACTGTGAGCGTGAAGAAACTTAAAAACATCTATTTTGGTTCTACTTTTTGTCTTGGTCTATAAGGGCTTGGGTGGAGGCAATATGCCAACAATATCTGCATACCTCTTGCACTAGCAGGTTGCCTTGCTCGACACTCACCTACCTTGGGCCATGGGATTTCAAGTCACTTGGATGTTGTTTAGAACTAAAGCCCTTTTCTGGATATGGAAAAAACAAAATGTTACTTTGTTTAATGTTGATGCTTCACATAATTTCTCTTGGTTTGATGTTGCACTAATGTGTGTCATCTTGCTTCTATAGATTACTCTCCAGACATGCAAGGTACCACTGGAGATGGAACATCCCTAGTGACTTATTAAATATTGGCATGTGACTCCCTGTATGATGATCAAAGTACCTCCTGACCTTCTAGGCCCATTTGGCCTACCTGAACTGCATGGACCTCTCTCCCAATTTGACTTTGTTAGGTTCCACCACAACAAGC
Organism: Picea sitchensis; assembly: GCA_010110895.2. Taxonomy (NCBI): domain Eukaryota; kingdom Viridiplantae; phylum Streptophyta; class Pinopsida; order Pinales; family Pinaceae; genus Picea; species Picea sitchensis. Next base: position 44,387 of record SNQJ01S0025321.1, read on the forward strand.
CTAGCGAGCACACTGACAACATGCCAAGTTCGAGAGCGGTGAGAGCGCACATGTAATTTTCTTATTGGTCCCCCATACCATGACAAGAGCTTTCCCACTCTTGCACTTGCTATCTTAGAGGGGCCCAAGCCATATAGAGGGGAACTCCATACCCATTGACATTGATCCACCAATTTGTTGGGACATGCCCCCTAATGACAATGACCAGCCCCTTCTTGATGCTAATCATGTGGTTGGTTAGCTCTTTGTTTCAAGCATTGGCCCTTTGCTATTATGTTTTTTATTGTTGTTATATGACTATGACATGAGACTTTATAATGGGGGGTGTTTTGGCTTAGGCCAATCCCAAGTCTTGATTTTTTGGACATGGTAGTGGAGGATGTGATGGCGGCCCATCCTTTTTTGTATTCAAGCATGTAAGTATTTTCCCTATTAATAGAGTTTAAAAGAAACTTTAATTCAAAAAAAATGTTAGTAGAAGCTACCTGCTTAAATTTCATATTTTTGGAGGGGTTAATTAGAAAGGGGGTTTTGTGTTAATGATACAAAAATTATCTTACAAATTGGGATTTGTCCACAACAATCCGCTAATCATTTTTGTTTTTGGCCTTTTTTAATGCCTCCTTAATGATTCAGGCCTGATATTTCCCCCAATCTTAACCGACTTAAAACTAAATACATAGAGAGTGTCTCTAACTACTCTCTACATCATAGATTTGATCCCAGTTTATATTACAAGAATATAATAATATCCTTTCTATGTGTCTTTGTCTGTCTCCATCTGTGCTCCATTTCTTTGGATAGTCTTCTGTGATCTGCATTCCCGTAGCAAAATCTATATGTGTAGAGACACGATATGCTGTGTGACTACAGGCTGGCTCTTCACACACTTGGTTGTCAAAACAGTTAGCTGCATTTATTTTAGAATCTATGCTATCATACAGATGGTATTTCATAACAGAACTGAAACCTTGGCTGTCAAGGAACTACTCATCAATCTGGATGGGACCTTTCTCCCTGTTTCCATGACCACATTTTTCCTTGCCAGCATCCTCTCCTTTTCTTCATAAGCATCCATCTCTTGGTGCCCTGCCATCCTTGGTTTCACTTGCTGTATGTCTTCAGTGAATTGGTCAACTTGTTTGGAGAGGTGGGTGAGAAATTTAAACAGATTGTCCAGCTTGATATCTACGTTTCTTTCCCTTGCTTTCCAAGTCTTTCTTTTATCAAACTGATCATCCAAGCTATATGGTGTTGCTGGGCTTCTTCAAATTTTCTTTGCCAAAAGCTCCACTGACCAGCTAATATTTTCTAGATGCGCTGATCAACATCCAACATTGCCTTATAGAGGCTCCTGTGGCCGTTAGCTTGTATCAGGTCTGCAGGGAAGGCTGGCCTGGCCGAGTCAAAAAAGGCCTATTCCCTCAAAACCTTATTTCCTTCCCTCTCCCAGTCATGGAGATCCTTCAACTTTTCTCTGGGATAACACATGAATGATCAGCAAACTGCTTCTTTGACCTTTCCAACTAGGCCCTACTTGAAGGGCCTTCATCAACAAAAACTGAACTTTTAACCTTATCATGATGGCCTAAGGAGGTTCCCAAGATTGGGCAACCTTTTGCCATGATGTAGCAGAAAACTTAGGGCCAGGAAGAAAATTAAGGACTTGACAAGAACTAGAGAGTTACAGCCCACAGGATCACACAGTAAAACAGAAACAAAACTACAAAAAGAGAATCACCCTTAAAACTAGAACCTGACACAAACAATAAACAAGAGGAAGCACAGGGGAACCAACCTTGAGGCAGGAAGCTCTGGAACCCCCGGGATAGCTGCAATTACCAAGGATAAAGGAAAACCGAGCCCACTTGAAAGAGACTGCACCACTACAAAGCCTGTTTAAGAAACCTCCCACTCAGATGCAAAAGAGCAGAGCATTAACAACACTGTTGCTTAGTCCAGGAAGCTTTGCACAGGAGCTTTCTCATGTCTTCCAAATACTGCCCCTTACAAATGGCGTTAATTCCTTCTTCTTGAAAGGGACCTGAATGCTCATCGTACTCCTGAGTTACCTTGATCTCCCATTGATGTTTGTTTTGATTCTATAAATCTTTCTGCTAATGATTTGGCAGTAAAACGCCATAATCCTAGAAAGCTGCCTTAGTATCTCAACTTTCTCCCTTTCAGTTAGGGTTCTCATTATTCCTTCTGTGTCTGCCATGGTTGAAGTACTGGCTGCTATCATTTGAGTTTGAGGGATGTTCCTCTCTTTTGTTATCTTTCTTATTCAACCCTTATATGTGTGTCCTCATCTCCTGAGGCCACACATCCAGGCTTGCTTTCTCACTGATGTGCCAAGGCTTTAGTGCCACAAAATTTCATAAAAGGTTAGTTCCTCTTTCATAATTTATATTTCTTTGATGTAGCACTCACACCAATACTGGAGGAGTAACCTGCAAGAATGGCGCATGCAATGGCCAAAAAATTATCCCTAGAGGCAATCTCAACCCATAAAACTCCTACATCTGATTCGTGACTCAATCTAGTCAGTAAGGAATAAGAACATACTAGTAGAAGCAAAATGTCAAATGTTACATGACTATTGCTGTTGTACTAACATACTACCACACTCTCGCTGTTGCACGTTTCAACTTCCAACTACCATCACCAGAAGTACCAAAGGGCACTTTGATAGAAACGTTTGGCATTCAATAATACTAGATATGTAATCAATGGCAGTATGGCTGTTGAAATAAGTATCTTTTCTTACAGATCTGGATAGTTACCTCTGGTCATATGTTAATTAACCCAAAACCAATTGCAAGTTTCTAACTATCAATATATACTGTACAGCATGTTATCTTCCTCATCCTCCTCTGCATTGAGCAACTTATCATTTTGGTCAAGTGCACACCCTGCCTCTTTGATCTGTCCAGCTAAGCTCTCCAACATTGCATGAATTTCCTGTAATTGTGGGTGTGATGCGTCACCTGAAAGGAACGCATGCACCCTGCTCTTGACCACAATCCAACTACATCCTGGATTCTTTATCAATCGCTTCTCTTTCATTGTATTTCTCACCATATCTACATCATCCCATCTACCTGAAGCAGCATACATGTTTGCTAGCAATACATAATTTCCAGTACTTTCTCGTTCCAATTGAAAAAGTTGTTCTGCAACATGTTTTCCGAGGTCTATATTGGAATGAATTTTACAGGCACCAAGCAAAGCCCCCCACACTCTAGCACTTGGTTCGAATGGCATGCTTTTGATAAAGTCATGTGCCTCATCCAGAAGCCCAGCACGGCCTAGAAGGTCAACCATACATGCATAGTGTTCCATTTCAGGTGTAATATCAAAATCTTTGCTCATAAGATCAAAGTATTGCTGACCCTCATCCACTAGGCCTGCATGGCTGCATGCACACAGGACACCAGTAAATGTAATTTTGTTTGGCTTCAGGCCTTCCAGCTGCATTTGGGAAAAGAGTGTGAGTGCAGTCTCAGCATGCCCGTGAATAGCATACCCCACAATCATTGAAGTCCATGCAACTACATCCCTTTTATACATTTCCTTAAATACTCGGTAAGAATCATTTATACTCCCACATTTTGCATACATGTCCACAATGGCACTCCCAACAAAGACATCTGACTCAAATCCATTTCTGAGTATGAATCCATGGATCTCCTTGCCCTGTTGCAAACCTGCTATGTAGGCACATGCTGGAAGAACACTAGCTATGGCAACTGAGCTAGGTTTTATGCCAGCCACTGGCATTTGGCAAAGGAGTTTCAAGGCAAGATCACCATAACCATTTTGGGCATAAGCTGCAAGCATGGTATTCCATGAGATCGTGCTTCTCTCAGATGCTCTATCAAATACATGTCTTGCATACTCTATGTTCCCACATCTGGCATACATGGCCATAAGGGCATTTCCGACAACGACATCCACCTCATTGCCATGTCTGATTACATAATCATGGGTTTCCTTTCCCTGTCGGAGGGATGCTGAGCCGGCACATGCTGTAACAAGACTAGCAATGGTAATTGAGTTAGCTTTCACATCTGCTTGCTGCATTTGATGAAAAATATCAAAGGCATCATCAGGACGATTGTTCTGAGCATAACCTGCAATCATGGCAGTCCAAGAGCAAACATCCCTTTGGGGCATCTCCTTAAAAACTTGCCTTGCATCCTCTATACTTTCACATTGAGCATACATAGCTGTGAGGGCATTACCCACGGCAACATCTGAATCAAATCTGCTTCTCATAATGTAACAATGAATTTCCCTGCCTGCTTGCAGAGCTGCTAAATTCCCACATGACGGGAGGATGCTAAGAATGGTAACTGGATTAGGTTCCAATCCTTCAAGTTGCATCTGTCGAAAAAGACTTAAGGCCTCATTGCAGAGGTCATTTTGGGCAAAAGCCACAATCATTGAATTCCAAGAGACCACATTTTTTACAGCCATTTTGTCGAAGACCGTGCATGCATCATCTACTCTGCCACATTTGGCATACATGTCTACAAGGGCATTCTCCACAAAACAACCCAAATCCACGCCATTTCTTATTATGCAACCGTGGATCTCCTTACCCTGTCGCAATGCTGCCAAGTTTGCACATGCAGGCAGAATAATAGTAATGGTGACAGAGTCCGGTCCAAGGCCTGCCGACAACATGTGGTGGAAGAGTCCTAATGCCTCCCTGCAATGCCTACTCTGTGAATAACCCGAAATCATCGCATTCCATGACACCAAATCCCTATCCAGCATTTCATCAAACACTTGCCGTGCATCCTCTATGCTACCGCATTTAGCATACATGTCCATAAGGGCATTACAAACAAAAATCTCCGAATCAAACCCACTTCTGATAATACCCACATGGATTTTCTTGCCCTCTTGCAGAGCAGATAACCCTGCACACGCCTTGAGAACACACGGGAAAGTAAACTTGTCCATATGGGTTGTTTCCTTCTGCATTTCGTGATAGAGTTTAAGTGCTTTCTCAAAGAACCTATGTTTGGAATAACACCTAATCATTGTATTCCAACAGAACACATCTGGCTCAGATATTTTGTCAAACATTTGGCGTGCATCCTCTACAATATCGCATTTGGCATAGAAATTCACAAACTCTGTTTTAAATCTATCATTTTGTTCTGATCCCGTTATAATCATATGAGAATGGAGTTGCTTACCTTCTCGCGCAGCCTGCAATGAAGCGCAGGCTTGCAATACATAGGTAAACGTGTCCGAGTCGACTGTAATACCATGCTTATAAATATCGTGAAAGGCATCCATTGCTTCCTTCAATCGGCCCTCTCGACACAGTGGGATGATGGAGTTCTTAGCTTCGGATAGATACTTGGGTTTCGAAGGCAGGTGGGCTTGGACTGCGTTACCGATGAGTCCCAGAGACGATAGAATTTTCTCGTAATAGCTTGCCATCGTGTACTAATGGCGAACCAACCGCATTGCATTATAGCAGAGAGGAATGTGTACTTGGCAACAACTTCAACTATTGCCATCGACATTGAGAAGTTTCAGAGCATGCAACAAAACTTCCATTGGTTGGTCACTTAGTAGAACAAAACTTTGCAATGTTAAAATATGTAAAATACATCTCAAACACATGTACAGAAACCATATCTGGGTATCATGGGAATGATGCCATATAGTGAACAAACAAATCCATGGGTGATTAGAATGCTTCCTAGAAGCCTAGCAACAACTGCAAGGCAAGACCATGCAGTGCTTATACATATTCAACCTAATATGTTGGAATAACAATTGAAAAATTGACAGCAAACAACATTGTAAGCAAAGATGCAATATCTAAGAGAATTAGCAAGGTTCCTACTAATAACATAAAGTTGATATGAAATACTACATTAAAATGCCATAGCTTGGTGCATTAAAATGCCATAGCTTGGTGCATTGTAGAACAAAACTCTGCAAAGCTAGAAGTGTGAAAATCACATTTCATAATTTGAAATTAAGTTTCAATTTTATTTGAAATCTTTTATTAAAATTTCATAGTGCTTTTATTAAAATTTCATAGTGCTATTGTATACAATTTGAGAGGGCATAACGGTTAAGAACATGTGTTTCCTCCTTGGAGGTCACAACTCTAAAACAAGTTGTTACGTGTATATGTGTGATTGCAATTGTTTTATTTTTTGTGTTAAGAATTTGTGTGTGCATTGCATTATTGTAAAAGGTTTAAAACTTACAAATTTATATATAATATGTCAATCCTCTACTAATTGTAAAGAAAATAAATTTGATTCAAAACCTAGAACAAGAGAACACTTAAAAAGACAAGGGCCAAACTAGAAAATAATATAAATAGATTAGAAGACAAATTGAACCTCCTACATGAAGGCAACTTGGAAAAAGATGTATATACTTGCATTGAACACACGAAGAAGTTTAAAACAAGGAGAATGACGCAACACAATTCATGAGATAAATTCAACATTGATATGGTAAAGCCTATTCCTAGAAATGAACATAAAGATTTTTCAATAATGACGCAATGTCAATTCTCACTGAAAATAATAGAAACATAGCATTACAAAATCATGATGCTAACAGATATACCAAAATCCAATAGATAGACGTTAAAGAAAAGAATCTGAGAACAAATAAATTTGTATTGAAATATCAAATTTTAGTTAGGACATTGTAATCGGTTACGAATATAATATACATATATAACAAAATAGAAACAAATAACAAAAGAAAAGCATTTGAACAATGAGGAAACTATGAAATATGCTTATAACGCAGATGTCGACGAGATAATATTAGCATTGTGTGTGTGTGTGATAGAATACAATAAAAAAAAACATTGTAATGAATTTAGTAGAACATGCATCTATGATATGATGGTGCACAAGAAAAATCCCATTACGGTTCACAAGTAAACCAATGTACAAACTAAACAAAATGCATATTGGGTGTTTTTTGGAATGATTTTCAAGATTTCACAAATAACTATACTATTGGTAAATCCAAAGAGATGTTTCAAATTGTTTTTCTAGTGCATGCATGTTGTTCGCAAATTTGAAAAATTCAAAAAGAGCAATTAGTTTATAAGTGGCATCATTGGATCCAATATTTTTGCATTTACGTGATGACGTTGCCTAGTGTTAGCATGAACAAGTCTTTCCAAATAAAATTGCACAATTAGGAAACTGTCCATGAACTTTATGTTTGTATTGTTCATAGGAGATATCAACAAACTTTGGAAAGCATTTCTAGAGGACTAGTTTTCTCAACATAAATTCCATTGTCGTGTCTTATTTGTCCAAGATGCATTATATATCTTGTCATAGGTGCTCGTTGTGTTCTTCCCACAACATGTGCAATGAGAGGAGGTAGCAATAGCTCGTTGTCCACATTTACTACAAGCAAGCTCAAGTGAAGACATAAAAACATTTTTATCTCCAAGGACACATTATAGTTGCAATGGAAGTAAGAAGGGCACACGGATGGATGTTATTGTTTTTTTCCTGACATAGTATGCAATGGAAAGAAACAACTCAAGAACAATGATTAAAGAAAGAAACACAATTGAATTCAATGGAACGAGAAATTGATGTTTTCCTAGACCTTTGATTGCACAAAAATTTTCAATTGTGTAATTGCAAAATTGTCGTTTACAACATCAACAAATGTTGTTGAAAAGAAGCAAATGCTCTAACAACCTCTTGTCTCATTTCTTACAACATTTTTGAAGAGGTACATGGATGGATATTTCGATGCTAATTGTCATTGAATTTGGGGGAAAATTTCTTTGTAGCTTTCGTTCATGTGGACTTGCATCAAAAGTAGGAACACAACCCAGGTTTTTGTTATTTGGATATGCATATGTTCAAATTATATTTATCCTAAAAAACAGGGAAAACATTTTCACAAACCAGTCTAGGAAATTGGGAAATAGACTCGAAAGGAGAAATATTTATAAGTACATTGTTGCTTGTGTATCACCATCTTTGATAGTGATTTCAAATTGCATAATAGTGCTAATGTCATGCAACAACAATCCCTCCAACATATTAACAACACATGTGTTGGTTGAGAACCTCTTGTTGGTGCCCTATGTGGTCCTCCACTTCCTAAACCTTTGTAGTTCCTTTCAAGGGCGATGTGATGGATGGAGGATGATATCCATAAAGTGCCAGAAATGGGGACATTTTTGATGAAGTATGGAAGGATGTGTTGTAGCACCATTCTACCAACTTGAGAAACCACTTGACCCATTGTGTCTATTGATTAGATGCAAAGCAATGAAGATATCCTTCTAGACATTTATTCACAATCTTAGTTTGCCCATCGGATTGAGGGTGGTAAGATGAGATGTGAGCCAATTGAGTACCAAAACATGAAAATAATTTAATCCAAAAAATTCTAGTGAAAATTGGATCTCTATGACTTACAATAATCTTGGGGACTCCATGTAGCTTTTGGACTGTTTCCATGAATGTTGCAACTACTATACTTTCTTTAAAAGGATGAAAAAAAAGAGCAAAAATGGGCATATGTTGTCAATCGATCCACTACTACCATGATGACAACCTTTCCTTTAGATTTGGATAAATTTGTAATAAAATCCATTGAAACTTCTTCCCAACGTTGAGTTGGTATAGCTAATGGTTGTAGGAGATTTGATGTCTTAATTGTATCTCCCTTATTCTATTGACAGAACACACATTTAGACACAAACTTTTGAACATCAGTTTTAATACCTTCTCGGAAAAAATCCTTCTTGATCCTATGGTAAGTTTGCAAGAACCATGAATGTCCTCCTATAGGAGAAGTGTGCAATTCTAGAAGTACCTTCTATTTGAGTTGGGAATTCTTACATAAATATAGGCGATCCTGATACTATAAAAAATCATTCTTCCATACAAATTTTTATAATCTAATGTGATCCTCTTGTAGTTGTTGAATGATCATACATACCTCTTGATCTTTCTTCCATTCTATCCTTGCTTCTTCCACCCAATCCGATTGTGGAATATAAATAACACAATGTGAACCCTTTGTTTCTTCTTCTTTCCTTGAAACTTCATCTGCCATTGTTGGCGCGCAATGGGAAAACCCAGGGTTCAACATTATTTCACCAACAAATCCCAAGATACCGACCCTTTCGACATCACCCGCAAGCAGGTGAAGTCTCACCCGAGGTACCTATGGGGATTGTAGGAACCAAGCTTCTGCAGTCATGAAGGGAATGGGGACCGTTCTAACATTCATTCTTACCTAGCATTCATTCAACATGAAATATACCATGTGCGCGAAATCATAACAACATCATAACATATGACAGATTCATCTTGCTTAACTATTCAACACATGCACAAAACCATCATATAACATATTCATATTAACCATCCATGCATTACAAGTGTGCCATAAGCAGAACATAAAAGAAACACATCACAACATACATCATGACACAAAGATTTAATGTGGTTCACCCCAAATTGGGATACGCCCACACCAATTTCTTTCTTATATTAATCATTCATGTTCAATTCTTACAACTGGTGCGCACTGCACTCAAATAAGATACATCAGTTCTACCCAAAATTCCCTAGCCATTCGTGCATACAATGCACACTTAGCTCCTTTCCTCATCTGTCACTTCACTCTTCATCTCTGACTCCAACAATATCTCCTTACTTGATCAACTCACTCTAATCACGACCCTCTTCTACCCAAAACCCATACATATTTATACATTCATATTAGGGCTTAGCCTGTTACAAAATGGACCAAATGGTGTAACTACTTCTAACTAAGTTCCTCCTTCTGCGCACTATTTCTTGAATATGCACTAACTATCTTCCATGTGTGTTTCTTCTTTGTTGACTTGTCGCACAATTTGCTCCTGCGCAATTCCCAAAACTTACCCACAATGTCCTACTCCAACAACCCCAATATTATGTTTTCCTTTCTCATAGATAATTTCAAAGTCCTAACCTAGAATCTTTGTAACCCAATTTTGTTTCTTTTCGAAAGTTAATCGTTGCTCCAAGAAGTACTTCAAAATATTGTGATATGCTTTTACTTTGAAGTGTCTTCCTAATAGGTAAGGGCACCATTTATTAACTTTATGTAGTATGGCCAACATTTCTTTTTCATAAATGGATTTGAGTAAGTATTTTCCTATAAGTTGGTTGCTTTTAAAGGAAAGGGGCCTTCCTTCTTGCATTAAAATTGCATTGGTGCCATGGGACAAGGCATCACACTCCACAATAAATGTTTTTGTGAAGTCATGTGTGGCTAGGACATGAGTTGTACTCATAGCCTCCTTATTTTTTTCAAAATCTTTGGTTGCTTCTTGAGTCCAAGAAAATGCTTCATTCTTTAATAATGTTGTTAGAGGTGTCACTATTTGACCATAGTTCTTGATAAACTTGTAGTAATAGCCTTCCAATCCTAAGAATCCTCTAATTTTCTTCAATGTTTTGGGAATTGGCCATTCCTTCATAGCTTTAATTTTTTTAGGGTCCACTTTTACACCATCATGAGATATAATATGACCCAAATATTCCACTTCTTGAACCCCAAAGGCACAATTGGAAGGCTTTGCATAAAGTTCTTACTCTTCCAAAATTTGTAATACGTTGTCAACATGTTGTACATGATTTTCCCAAGATTTGTTGTAGATTAGTATGTCATCAAAAAATACTAGCACAGATTTTAAGGAAGGGTTTGAAAATAGAATTCATCAAGCTTTGAAATGTTGAAGGTGCATTAGTAAGTCCACATGGCATAACCAAAAACTAATAATGACCTTCATGTGTTCTAAAAATTTGTTTTGGAATGTCTTCCTACCTCATTATGATTTGATGATATCCCAAACAAAGATCCAACTTAGTAAATAAAATTGCTCCATGCAATTCATCTAATAATTCATCAATGACAAGAAAAATAAAATTATCTTTGATGTTCATTTTTTTGAGTTGTCTATAATCTGGACACATACACCCTAAACCATCCTTCATAATAACCATCACTACTGATGAAGAAAAAGAACTTTGGCTAGGTTGAATGATGTCGACCTCTAACATTTCTTGGATCATACACTCAATCTCACTCTTATGTGCATATGGATACATGTAAGCCTAATGTTAGGTGGTACACTTCCTGGTTGCAAATGAATATCATGGTCATGATCTCTAGAAGGTGGAAGACCCTTAGGCATCTCTCCAAATACATTTGAATGGTTGTTGATAACTATTTGGAGATCCATTGAAGCAGAGGATATAGATGTTTGAACATCTAGTGATCAAAATTGTGCAATTAGACCATGGTGTCATTTTTTGTGTAATTTTTTCACACTATTAGAGCTTATCACCTTAGAGGGTTTCCCTTGGACACCTCTAAGCTCAATTTCCTTGCCTTTTGAGGAAAATATCATGAAAATATATTGAAATTTAAGGTCCATTGTGTAAATGTGTTGAACCTGCACATAATAGATCTAGCTATAAAATACCACACACATTTGCAGAGAGAAATTGAGAAAGAAGAAGCAAGAGAGAAAGAATGGAAGAATTCTCATTAACCGTATTCCACACTCAAAGAGTGAATAATTTATAATAGATATAGGATACATGAGTAAATAATGATCCATAGTGGTGGTATAGAGTGATCTAGACACACACCAATAGTTACAGGAGTGAATTGCCACCTAGTCTAGTCTCTCAGGCAGTTACGGGAGTGAAATGCCACCTAGTTGAGTTAACTAGTCAACCAGTCTTTGGTTAACTGACTGAAATAGAGTGAAGTGAGGAGGAGATTAGGGGATCATGAGTAATGCGCTAGTCTGGTGATGATCCCAAGGACAATGCACATTAAATGGTGATGATCCCAATGTTGCATGGTTACAAAACCAATGCAACATCTAGACTCCACTCAACTAGTCAAACTAAAGTGAAAACTGAAGAGAATATTCTCCCTAGAAGAATATTATTCCTAAAATATAGGAGACTGAATAATTACTAATAAACAAGGAAAAACCTTAGGAAAAATAAATCCTAGGTGTGTGTGAAGTAACTCCAACACCCCCCCTGAACATCACTATGGTGAAAATAAAGAATGGGTCCCGACAACAAGGCCATGTTAGGTACCAAAATACAAAAGATACAATGAACTAAACGAGGAAATAACAATAAGCCGATATCCCTTCACATCGTCGGGGTATCCAACAAAAATTCACTCAGTGCNATCTAGCTATAAAATACCACACACATTTGCAGAGAGAAATTGAGAAAGAAGAAGCAAGAGAGAAAGAATGGAAGAATTCTCATTAACCGTATTCCACACTCAAAGAGTGAATAATTTATAATAGATATAGGATACATGAGTAAATAATGATCCATAGTGGTGGTATAGAGTGATCTAGACACACACCAATAGTTACAGGAGTGAATTGCCACCTAGTCTAGTCTCTCAGGCAGTTACGGGAGTGAAATGCCACCTAGTTGAGTTAACTAGTCAACCAGTCTTTGGTTAACTGACTGAAATAGAGTGAAGTGAGGAGGAGATTAGGGGATCATGAGTAATGCGCTAGTCTGGTGATGATCCCAAGGACAATGCACATTAAATGGTGATGATCCCAATGTTGCATGGTTACAAAACCAATGCAACATCTAGACTCCACTCAACTAGTCAAACTAAAGTGAAAACTGAAGAGAATATTCTCCCTAGAAGAATATTATTCCTAAAATATAGGAGACTGAATAATTACTAATAAACAAGGAAAAACCTTAGGAAAAATAAATCCTAGGTGTGTGTGAAGTAACTCCAACACCCCCCCTGAACATCACTATGGTGAAAATAAAGAATGGGTCCCGACAACAAGGCCATGTTAGGTACCAAAATACAAAAGATACAATGAACTAAACGAGGAAATAACAATAAGCCGATATCCCTTCACATCGTCGGGGTATCCAACAAAAATTCACTCAGTGCCCTATGGATCAAGTGCCTTCCTCTTTTTAGAGGGAATCTGGGCCCATGCACGTGAACCAAAAATACAAAAGTGGGTCACTTTCGGTTTGAGGCCGATCCAAGCCTCATAGGGGGTCTTATGCTTGAAAGATCTATGGGGAGATCTGTTTTGGATGTATGTTGCACAATTAAGTGCTTTAGGCCATATTCTCTATGGTAGTGACTTTGCATGCAACATGCAAGATGCCATCTCCTTTAGAGATCGGTTTTTCCGCTCAACAACTCCATTTTTCCACGGAGTATAGGGAACTGTGTGCTGCAACTGAATCCTTTCCTCATGGAAAAGATTATGGATCTCATGATTTACATACTCTACCCCGTTATCAGTTCAGAGGAATTTGATATTTTTTTCGGACTGTGTCTCAACCAAGGATTTGAAATCTTTAAGGTGTTGAAAGACCTCAGATTTTTTCCTGAGAAAGTAGATCCATGTAAAACATGATAAATCATAAACAAAAATGAGAACAAACCTTGCTTTGCTGATGGATGGATGCGGAAAGGACTCATAAGGTCACTGTGGATTAGATCTAAAGGTGCGGAAGATTTCTAAGAATTTCCTTTGTCAAATTTCTCTTGAGGGTGTTTTTCGAGAACACATCCCTCACATAATCCCTTGGAGAAATGGATTTCTAGTAGACCATCAACCAATCTTTGCTTGCTAAGCTGCTGCATGTATCTGAAATTCAAATGTCCAAACCTTTCATGCCATATCCTACTACTTTCGTCAGCATGAGTAAGTAGTAAAGAAAAATCAGGTTCAATGAATTTAGAAAATGTATACAATCTAGACTGATGATTTACCTCACCAGTAGCAACCCTGGAGTTGGTTTGCATGTCGTAGATGTCCAAGGAGTTTGGTGTGAATATGAATTTCTTTCCAGTGATGGAATTCATAATCTGATACACAGAGATAAGGTTGACATAAAGCTTGGGAACATGCAACACATTCTTGAAGCTTCCGTTGGTGAGTTCAATCCTTCCTTTGCTGGTGACTTTGACAGAAGAGTTGTTCCCCATCATAATAGGAGGACCTTTGCATGCATCCAAAGAAGAATATACTGCTTTTGAGGAATCCATGTGATGTGGTGTTCCTGAATCTATGATCCAAACATCGAGAGAGGAGTTGATGGCAATCAAGGCATGAATAGAATTGCCTTTCTTGGAATTCAGATCTTCTGGCTTCTTCTTCTTGGCATCCTTGGGGATGCGATCCCCAAGGTTGTTTTTGTTGATTAAGGTTGGTTGTCATTGATGTCAACCCTTAAAGAAAGCCACGTAGCACAAAGGTTGGGTAATGGACCCAAGATTGTTTGATGTAAAGATGACTCG
>SNQJ01S0025321.1:75101-98875 GCA_010110895.2 Picea sitchensis
TTTTGAAGTAGAACAGATGGATGTGAAGACAACATTCCTACATGGGGATCTGGAAGAATAAATCTATATGAAGCAACCAAAAGGCGTTGTTGTGGAGGGAAATAAGGAGCTAGTATGGAAGCTGAAAAAGTCCTTGTATGGTTTAAAATAATCACCAAGGATGTGGTATAAAAAAATTGATACTTATATGCTAGGACTTGGCTTCACAAGAAGCAAAGAGGATCACTGTGTGTATTTTAAATTAATTGGCGATCATTTGATTTATTTGGTCTTGTATGTGGATGACATGTTGTTGATAGGAAACAACAAGGAGATTATCCAGGATGTGAAAATTCAATTGTATTCTAAATTTGACATGAAGGATCTCGGTGCTTCAAATTTCATTTTGGGCATGGAAATTAAAAGACATTGGAAAAAGAGGAAACTCTGGTTAAATTAGAGAAAATATGTCGAGACAATATTGCAGAGGTTTAATATGCAGGAATGTAAACCGGTCAAGGTCCCTATTCCTTTTGGTGTAAAGTTATCTGTGGATCAGTGTCCCAAGACATAGGAAGAGGAGGAGGACATGTCTCATGTTCCATATGCAAGTGCAATTGACAGTTTTATGTATGCAATGGTTTGTACTAGACCAGACATTGCACGTGTAGTGGGAGTTTTGAGCAGGTATAAGTCAAAACCATGGAAGGAACATTGGACAACAGTAAAAAGGGTTTTCAGGTATTTGCATGGCACTACTAGCTATGGATTGTGCTACCAAGGAAGACCAGGATTGAACAAAGTGTTGGACATACATGGATTTTTGGATGTAGACTAGGATGGATATCTGGATCGTAGGAGATCTACAAGCAGGTATGTGTTTAACCTGTTTGGAGGAGAAATCAATTGGATGAGAAAAATATAGGTTGTAGTGGCACTTTCAAATATAGAAGCCAAATACATGGCAACCACTCATGCAAGTAAGGAAGCAATATGGTTACAAATATTGTGTTCAGGTATTGGGTTGGTACAACAAGATGTAGGGATGGATTGTGACAATTAGAGTGCAATTTTTCTGGTGAAGAACCCGACTTATCATTCAAAGACAAATCATATTGATATTCAATATCACTTTGTGAAAGACATGGTTGAATAAAAGAAAGTGTGTTTATGAAGGTGGACACTTTGAAGAGTGTTGCAGATTCATTAACAAAATATATGAGCACTGAGAAGTTCTCTTGGTGCAGAGGATCTATGGGCATTGTTTCCCTGGATTGTTGACTATGTAACCCTGTAACCCCTTGTATGCAAAGCAACCAACAAGTGGGAGAATGTTGGGTATGTGTTATATTCTTTTCATGACTAGATTTAGTGTTTACTATGTTGTGTTGGGCGCGTAGGGGGGTTCGGGGGAAACACCCTCGAGATTTTTTTTTCCTCAGAAAACGTGTTGCATTTTTGCCTCATTTTTCATGTCCCCTCAATTTTCATGTCCATTGTTGGGTGATTTTTCAGCACGTGGTTTTTGTCGATGGTTTTCTATTTCCGGTTAAGGAACTAGGTTTTTTGACTAATCTAGGTCATTGTGTTAGGGTTTTGGATGCCGCTGGCTCCTATATGTATATTGTATTGTAAACAATGTATCACTATGAATGCATATATAATATGTTGGTTTTCCCGGTTTGGGTTTCCAGGGGAAAAATATCTATGTAATGTGTGTATTTTCCATTGTATCTTTTCTATTCTTTTATTGAAAATATGTTTGCAGTAAAATATTGTACAAGGTTAAAATATACACTTAGAACACTATGTACGCATCCTTCCATAACAAGTGGGATTGCATAAAATTATGTTCATCAACGTTATATTGGACATGCAACATTAGGTATTCCTTGTAGTAATTTTCAAGGTCTTTCTGTTCATTGCATCTTACATATTGATTGTCACCATGTTTTATTTTCATGCCCTTGTTTTTGTATTTTGTTGCAAACTATGCCAAGCATATGTACTTGAAGACTCAGCTCATCACACATAATGTTCAACGATTGATGAGAAAGTGATATCTTTTGAATCATTAGGTTCATGCTTTAGCTCTTTAGGATTCTTTAGTATGAATGTTATTTTATCATTAGTAGAGTGTGTTAGAACCAATTAAATTTCTTGGCTAAGGAGGCAACTCCCAAAGGTAACCAAAGAACCACTTTAGAACTGAAACTAGCCTTTCAGTTCTGAGAGGGATCTCTCTTGTCACTTTGTCTCTAAAGATGAATTTTCTTCGAGGATCAGTGGCTAGGTTTTTGAATAGGTGAAGGGTTTTTTAAAAGGTTTGTTGGAAAGAAGGAAAGGGACCCGTTGGTCAATGGAGTCAATTCTCTGAAAGCAAATGAAAACTGTGTCTGGTAAATAGAACTCTCAAGGAAACAAAGGATAGATAGGAAATGATATTTCATTTTTTTAAATTGATGTTATAGAATGGAAGAAAGAGGAAAACAAATAACAACATTCATAGCACCATTAAGATGAATTCCGATGAGTTAAGAAAGAATAAATAGTATTTGAATTGCTAGAATCTAAATCATATTTTAAGATGAATTTCATACCATTTGATATCCAATTCAAACATATGAGCATACACATATGAAAGATAAAGAAACCAAAAGAACATACATGAAGGAAAACAAACTTCAGATCATTACCACTAGAATCTTTGGTATGAAAAATATCTGGACATCTGCACTTGAATTTCATTTAAATTCAGAAAATGTATACAATGTTCAATGAAAATTTTTCCTTTGCACTTCTGCCAACCTCGAGTACATCAAAACCTACAATGTTTATACAACAATTTATTTTCATTCGGTTTGAACCTATTACACTTAAAATAGAAAATTTTAGTTCACAAAATCTAGGATTTGTGGATATTCCTGCAGTTTTTTCATTTATCTTCGTCCTTTGACTTTGATTTTATATTCATTTGATTTGTTGCCTTTTTTTCGACAACTGGAAATCATTTACTCGGTCCTGGGAAATTATATTTTGTTTTTCCCAATCTGACTATTTCCTTCCATTGTAATTCGGAAGGAATATCATAATCTTTCATTTATTTCATTAAAATTTCCAATTCAATGCAAGTGGCATAAGACATGACATGTAGACCAAGTTTGACTATCTTAAACTGCTTTAGAATTTCAAAATCTGTACTCAATTTATCAACTTAAGTAGCCCCTTTCAAACCCTCCTCCAGGGTTTCAAATTTTGAGTTATCCATTCTTGACTGAGTCAAAAGTGAATTATATTCTTTTTGATCATGCAATTTACCTTAACCATCCCAGAGTGATGGAAGGCCCTTTATGAACAATTCTTCAAATAAATTCTTAAAATCTTGCACACTTTGTTCCATCTGTGTTGCTTTATTCAGGACTGATTTCAAAAGATTATGTTTTGAAATAATCCTTCTAGCCCAGATGATCAATGAAATCCTGTCTTTTACCCCAATGGTCTGAAGATGTGCAGGAGGAACTGAGTTGAGAGTATTAATGGCATTTTGTGCCCATTTAGATGGATTCTTGGATAAAGTCTCATTAACAATAGTGCATCTATGCCTGGCTGTGATTTCTATATTATCCTTATCATTTACAAAATTCAAATATGATCTAAATTTAGCAGCCTCAATAGCTATAAAATCCCATAAGATATGTTTGGCTCCTTGCAACAGACTTTTACCCCTTAATCTTGAATTCAATTTATTAGCCTTCTCTTGTAAGGTTACCTTTTCATTTTGAACTTGGGATATCTTTTCATCCGTTGTGCACACTTCCTGCTCCAATTTTTCCATGTTTTCCTTTAATCCTTTGATCTCTCCTTCTTTCAGAATGACTTGTGACATAACCTGAACAATGTCTTCAATGGTTGATCCAGTTCCTGTAGCAGGGGCTAAAACCATGGCTCTAGTCACCAACTCTACTTTTTCTTGAGACCATTCCATCTTTTCCTTTTCCAGATACAAAAGCTTAGAATTATGATCCATTGTTTCTTTCCTAAATGTTTCTTTTTCTTGCTGTAAAGCTACAAATTCAGTCATCCGTGGGTGTTCTGTAGCAAGCATCTTCAACTTTTTCTTCAAACTATGAATTATTTTATCTTTTTCATCCAATAAAGACTTCAGACCTTGAGGTCCTTCAGACTCAAGCCTTTTAATTTGAGTCTTCCAAGATTTGTTGGTTTTTTTTTCTTGTCTTAGTTGTCCTTCTAATTTTGCTCCTAAGGATGTCAGCTTTGAATTTTTCAAATTTAAACTCAAAAAATCAGAATAGAACAAATCATTGGCCTGCTTACGGAACTGCACTTTGTCAGGGGCACTTATCTGGTCATATTTAATTTTAATCTTAGACACTTCATCCTCTTCTGCAACTACAATATTAAAATATCTCTTTTCAATATCCCTCACAATGAATAAAGAAGATTTATGTTGAGAAACTTTTTCCACTTCAGGAAACAAATCCCTCATTTCACCCAAAGCCACATTTCTTTTTTTCGCATATTGTTTTGCTAGGTCTTCTCTGGACTGATAGGCTGTATCAGGTTCTTTATAAAAAATATATTTTTGACTGTGAAAGGCTCTTGAGCTTCATTCACTTTCAAGATGATTTCTTTCCCCAATTTCTACAATACTGGTACCACTTTCCATAATGTTCAAATTTACTTGATCTCCGGGCCCTTCATCTTCCAAATCTACAATCTGCTTTGGATGAATAATTTTCATCTTCTTTTTAGCAGTTTGTTCAACATCAATATCCATGGTCTTTGAAATACTTCTCTTGATGTACACATTGGCTTTGGGAATTTAATCACGAACTTTTAAGGAGCTTGTTGTGTTTGTACTTACTGCAAAGGTGCTTCCACATCAATACACACTTCCAAATTAACCAATTTGTCAAATCCTTCAACATACTCATGTTCATAAGGTGAATTTTTATTCTTTCGTCTTCTCTTGGATATGATATGATGTGGATCATTATTTCTTCCTTGTATTTCTAAAAAACCAAAGTCTTTGATTTTTATCTTAACCTGTGATAAACATGACCTAGACTTAAGAAGAAAAGGACCAATAACAAAGAGGAATTTAATGCTAGAGGCTCTATGAAATTTGATGAATTTCTATGCCTCAGAGATGATTCCTTACCTAATCAACTCAAGAGAAAAAATGTCGGGAATTAGGAAAACATATAACAAGTAAGGAGACTCATGAAAACCATATACCCAGATCGTTATTGAATGTATAAAAAGTACCTAGTCTCCCACTCTATTTTATGGATTTGGTTGCAGGTGAACTTTCATGTCTTCCAAACCTCTGGGTAAACTTGCATTAAAAATAAGAGAATAGATTCTCAACATGACCTCGTTGATGAATATAAGCAAAGTAATTCTTTTATATTCAATAGATACACAAGCTGCTTTATGGATTTCTCCATGGTTACTTGCCAAGAATTTTTTTAGCAGATATGTTTAATATCTAAAATGTCTCAAAGAGTGGAAATTCACTAGCTGCTTGTGAATGGTGTTAGCTAGGAATTCATCAAAATTAATTCAGACTGACTAAACAGACACTGACTTGAAAAAATCAAAAGAAAACCAAGCATGAATTCAACAACAAATTTATCACTATCTAGACCGAGGACCTGACTCAACAGGGAACGGACCCACTGAACTTCAATGACCATGATGTTGATACTCATTGGTAAGGACAAACTCTCTGACATTTTTTCAGGTTTGATGATTTGTTGTAGAAATTGACTTTTACACTCTGGCGAACATTCTCTGTAAACCCAAATCATCTTTTCTTCATTGAATGACTTAGAATTGATGAAAAATACTTCTGGTATATTCAGTGACTCTCAAACTGACATAATTTTTATTCTACATAGGACTTGAGACCCTTGTTTATTAACAATTACCCTTTATGCATGAGAATATTGCTCAGCGCACCAACCTACGAATTTAGGAAACGAGAAAGAAATCTCGAAAGCATATGGGACAATGGAGGCCTGCACTGCGTCTAAAAATGAAATATTCTTTCCCTTTATATCAACCAAGTTGCTTCGAGACACATAAATGGGGGAAATAGTGATATTAGGATCAAATACATCTGCATCTCTCTCAATTAGGGCTTCCTCATTACCTTCAAGGTTTTTCTCTGCTAGTGAAAATACTATGGGATCCATGACGACACGATAAATACCTAGAAGTGAACTGTAATGGTGCAAAGTCGGGTTGCGACACAAAATGGTGGTCGCAACAGTGTTCCAACGGTCCTGTTTTTGAAAATAATAAAAAATGGAAAAGTCACATCGACACCTTATACTTTTCAATTTGCAGATATGTGGATTGGCGGTTTTGGGACTACCCGCTTGTCATTCCGCAATCAACCCAACGCTGACACGTACCCCTCAATGGAAACATCGGTTTGGATTGCGGGACCACCCTTAAGAATTATCCCCCGTGCAACTTCAAATCCCACAATGCTTCATGTCCATTGATTTTGATGTATCGTGGTCAAAATTCTTTCAGGCCCGATCTAATTAATTGTTTCTTCAAATTTAACTACTTTGTGCCATTTTTAACCTTTCTTTGAATTTGTCTGGCCTCCAAATCGTTTAGCGCCTTTGATAATTTTAGAACCCTGACCCTAGGAATTTTTATTATTATTGGTGACTAACATGGGATCCAATTGGGGATGGCGTCCTCCCTACGAGGAGCCAAAGAACTGTAGATCCAATAGCCTTATCCATTGGGCTATTATTGAAAATTCTGATTTTTTTTGAAAAATAGAAACCTGCATACCTTATTTATTTCAATTTACACCAGTAATCTGCAACAAAACCTTAGGGCCTTCTCTTCGGGCTTCAAATTCTTTTGAGATGAAAAAACTTAAACTTCTCTATCTTGAAAAATAAAAAATAACAATGGTTATTTACAATGAAATGGAAAGACCAAAATACTTTTAAGAAGGGTAGTGTTTGAGAAACCTGCCATTTATAGGTCCTCCACCAATAAGATTTCCATTGAGCTCCTGCAACAAATAAGCATTGCTCCCATGATAAGCAACAATTCTGAATGGTCCCAAATAGAGGTGGTCAAACTTTCCATGCTTCCCCTTATCTTCATTTCTTGCATCCCACTTCAGCCCCATATCATCTACCTTGAAATCATCATCCTTTGTATGTCCGTCGAAGACCTTTTTCATTTTGTCCTGATGCAGTTGTGAGTTGTTGAACACTTGTTCTCTCATTTGATGTACATGAATCTATTTATTTATCCTTATTTGAGCATCATTTGTTTCAACTTCTTGTTCTTGAAACAACTTCATCACTGGTATCCCTAATGAAGTAGGGAAAACAACATCTGTGTCATATACAATCTGAAAAGGTGATGTAGCAATAGAATTCTTGGTGGTGATCCTATCAGCCCATAATGCATAAATAAGATTCTTGTTCCAAGCCTTCTTGTTTTCTTGTAGAAGATTCTTAATAATTCTTTTCAAGTCTTCTTGGATGACCCAGCTAACCCATTTCCCCGTGGGTAATAGGTTGTGGAATGACCAACGGTTATGTTGTAATCACTGCAAAAATTTTCCATTCTCTTGGACTTGAACGTTGCTACATTATTAGTTATGATTTTGACTGTACAACCAAACCTATACATAATGTTTCTTTCTAGAAATTGAATAATAACAACATCAATAACTTGCCTTGTTGGAACTGCTTCAATCCATTTGGTGAAGTAGTTTGTAGCTGCCAATATCCACCTATGTTGAGATGAAGATGGTGAATGAATCTCTCTTATAAAATCATGGCCCCTTTGCCTAAATGGTGCTTCAACATAAATAGGTTTTAATGGCAATGGCTTCAGTTACCTTTTGCCATCAAAAATCTGACACTCATCACAATTGGACACATCCTTGTACACTTCAGAAAAAATGTTGGACCAATAAAATCACGCTCTCAGTATCTTATGCACATTGGTTTTCCAGTAATGGTGCCCTCCACAATCACCTTTATGAAATTCTTTGATAGCATGTTTTACTTCTCCTTCCAATAAACAACATAGTAAAATTCTACCTGGATCTTTCCAATACATAGAATCATCTAGCATACAAAAATTTGTTGCTTTTAACTTGAGAAATCTAGCCTTTGTCTTGGTTAGTTCAGGAGGAGCTTGTAAATTCCTTAACACATAGATAATATCAACATACCATGGAGATTCAAGTAATTTTTGGGATACCTATGGGAATGTCTCTTCCTTTGAATTTTCTGATAGGTCAGCAATACAATTTATCCCCAAGACATCATAATATGACTGTGTCATCATTTTAGCAAGCCCACAACCATTGATCAACTTTGTAGGGTTTATCTCAAGATCATACTCTAACAAGACAACTATCCATTTTCCCCTTTTTCCTTCAGGATCAGACTGAGTTAAGATGTCTTTCATAGAATTGTTGGGCACATAAGCAACACCATGAGAATGTAAGATATAAATTTTGAATTCTTTGAGGGATTTTACCAGTGCATATGCTTGCTTCTCCATGATGTCATACTTCAATGGAGATTATCTTAGAGTTGTATTGTAATAGTCTATGGGACTTTTAAAATTATGTTAATCTTTTTGCAACAAGACACCAACAATAGTATGTTCCGATGCAAAAGAGAACAAGATGAAATCCTTTGCATAATATGGACTCGAAAATATTGTCGCCTTGGTCAATGCCAATTTTATATCCTCAAAATATCTCCCAGCTTCTGGAGTCCACTTTAGCTCACTTCCTTTTCTGAGCATGTTGGTAATGTACTTTATGATTTTAGCCAGATTGGGATAAACCTCCTAAGAAATTTTACTCTTCCAAGAAAGGACTGTACCTCTTTTTTGCTTGTGGGTGTGTCAATATTCAGAATTGTAGCCACTCTACTCAGATATATATTTATTCCTTCTTTCAAAATGATATGACCAAGTAGTTTCCCCTTTTCATTCCAAAGTTAGATTTCTCGGGATTTAATGAAATGCCAAATTTCCTATATTTCTAAAAAACCATTTTCAAATTCTTTAGTTGCTCATCATCAGAATCTGAAAACATAGTAATGTCATCTAAATAAATGACAATGAACTTATCTTTCTCATCAACAAAATCTATGTCCATAGCTCTTTGGAAAGTTTCCCCTGCATTCTTGAGCCCAAAAGGCATCTCGGCATACATGAATGTACCCCAGGGTGTTGTGAAGGTTTTCTTCTCTTGATCATCAGGATGCACCATGATTTGGTTGCATCCAAGAAATCCATCAAGAATTGACATCTTCTATGATCCAACCACCTTCTGCAGAATGTAATCCATCTTGGGAAGAAAATAATTATCTTTTAGGGAAACCCTATTCAGATTTCGAAAGTCTACACACAACTTGATTTCACCACTTTTATTTCTAACATGAACTAAGTTAGCCAACCATTTAGAGTATCTTAATATGATATCCCAAGACTGAGCCCCAGTTGTAATTTTAAATGTAACATGTTTTATAGGATGGTGACCCAAGTGATTATAAGCTAGGAGGTTTATGTGATGATTAGGTCGGAGAGCCTAGATGCTACAAGCCAACGAGCCTATTTTTGCATATGGAAATACTCATGTCATTAATATAAAATACATCACTGCGTGTATACCAACCATGATAAAAGAGAAAGGGGACTGAGCTCCACTAGGTAGGGAAAGGGATGGGGCTAAGAGGCTAGGAACAGGGGGCTAAGATTGAAGGCTTAACTCTAAGGGAATATTGTGTATATTCCCTAAGATACTAAGGTTGGGTATAACCTAAGTTATCCTAAGTTCCTATGGGAAGGGAACAAATTATATGTGGAGCTCATGCAGCTTCATGAAGACATGTGTCAATCTTGGCGCTTGGAGTTTTATGTGGAAATGTTCGTTCTTTCGGGGGGTTCTCGACCATTCTTTCCATGCTTCCCATGTAAGAACACACTCACACACTGAGCCATGATTTCCCTTATCAACCTCTGAGCATGCACACACTTATAGAGCCTACAATAATACTTGAGTTATCATGTGTATTTCATGTGAAGCTCGACGCACCTGTATCTGCCTGAGCCCGTTCTGTGTCATAACAACTGGTAGTTGCTGCCATCAAAGTTCATGTACTGAGCATGTATTGATGTCGTTGTCTATGTCCATACCGAGTTGCTGCCATCACCTATGCATTAGCTGAATGTTGTGGTTGTTCTCACCTGAGCTTGTTGCTAGTTATTTGGGAGCGGGAGTGAAGAGGTGGGTTGTGTTGATGGGCGAAATTGACCGCTTGTCAACTGGAAGAGTGAATCTGGTCTGGGGTTGTCTAATTAACCCAATCCGTTTGGATTAATTCACTCTGATGGGTTTAGCGGCTCCGTTGGCCGATCTAAGTCCTAAAGAAAGCGAAAAAAATAACTAAAGGAAATACAATAACCTAATAAATAACAATCACTAAAATCTATATGTACATTCAAATATATATATGTACAATTTATTTAAATAATATATGTATAATAATTCTATATACAATCTGTACAAATCACGAGTTTTAATCTAAACTCATAAAAATCGAATGTAAATTGGTTCCTTTAACAACAATAATAAAGAAAGTGAAAATACTATTTAAATTTTTTGGTTTGTTTTCTTGGATGTATACATTCATGAAATCAAATATTAAACTACTTAATCGAACAAAAAATTATAGATAATGGAAATCATACCATATATATAAAACTTCTAAAATAAACAGGAAAACGAAATAAAATAATAGACTAACCTATTAATGCATCCAATGTCTGTTCAATAGAGAATGTCCAGCCACCTTATCCGGGAAGTAAACCTGCAATGGATCTTAAGATCGTTCCAAACAAATGAGAAACAAATATGATGAAGATTGAGTTATGATAACAGAACATATAATGGATACAGTCACAGTGATCTTTATGATCTGCAAGTAACTACAACGAGATACATCTTCTTGTAAGAACTTGCATGTAAACATTCAACAGAAATTAGAGATAAATCTCCTAATTTAAATTGGATAGATGATCACTGTGTATTGTATCTGAAACATAAGATATGGACATCATATAAAAATGAATCATATCAACTTGCAATAAATCATGACGACGAAAGCAATCACCATCTATTATCAAATCGAAATAAACATAACTTGAATCAAAACATCATATATAAAAGCTAAAGATGTAACGTGCATTGTGTTCCATTCAAGTCTATGATAAAATGCCCATACTCTTGCCCCAAGCCAAGATGATGCAATGTTTACAAAATGATAGGTTTATATAGATCTCAAGAAACATAACTGTTTCTTGTTCATGAGATCAAATTTGTTTAAAAAATGAAGGGGGATGCAACCTCCCTGATCTTACTAAATATGCAAAAACTAACAATAGTCTATTTCTGTTTATTCAAAATACATAATAGATATGACTAGGAGATATTAAAAGTGCCTCATATCATCTTTGAAATCATGGGCTCCTAAATTATCCTGCAAGCAAAAGAAAATAGGAAGATCTCAGATATGTTTTCTGTCATTAATTTAGACAATTCAAATTTTCTTAACTGGCTACAGAATCTTGCGATTCTGTAGCTAGTTATAATAGCAAATGAAATCTCATTTTATGGAATAAATAAAACAAGCTAATCTAATAATAAAAATATTTTATTCAACAAACCAAATAATCTAACTTAAGAATGACAATAATCATGCTAAAATAAAAATAAAAATCATACCTCTAATCATAAAATCAAATCATATCATGAAACTTTGGAGTTAACGATGGCTGTAGCTACCTCTACGTTTTTAAAAATCACATGACCTGTGGTTTTCAAACGCTTCTCCTTCCCTTGGATGATATATTCAAGCCCGTTGTTTTCGTTTGTTAAAACATCAACCTGGTATTTTAAAAACTTAACCCGTGACTGTAGAAATGGGACATCAGTATAGTATCTGTCGATCCATGATAGGCATACATCGCATTGTGACTGTGAGGCATTTGCATTAGAATGAATAAGATTATGGATCGGAGAACCCTCTATACGGATAGCCAATTTATTGCAGAGCTGGACACCAGTAAACTCTTGGTTGTCTCTCAAACAAGGAGGCAAATTATCGACAAAGTTATAGGGTTGGTCAGGGTATAGCCCAAATGACATAGGGTCTTCCTCTACAAGGAATTTGTCAATTTCAGAGTCTGATCTTTCATTAACCTCAATCATGCTAATCGCATCTGCACAAGAGCTTGCCTTATTTCGAAGACTTCGAGAAATTAGCCTGCCAACTCTTTTGTTTTTGAAATTGACATCAACATTACTTTTAAACTTCTTTCCTGTAAGTTTCCTTGCAATTTTAACACCGTCCTTTGGATGTGTAACCAGTTGACTAGCCTGTTGAATGACCTTAGGGTAGATCAAGGGTTCGTTGTTAGGGGAAGAGTCACAAGCCTGGGGAGGTGGAAGAGATGCCGTTGGGTGGACAAGGGTTTCCTCAATGACGAGCTTATCTACTTCTCCCAATTCAGGGTTACCAAAACCATTTTGTGTAATAAACGAATCCCAACAATCATTTTGCTACTCTAACTGATGTATGAGGATGATTTTAATCAAGCCATGATGAAAAAGACTTGAGTCTGACCTCTGTTTCTTAAATCTTTTCCCCATTTTATATAGATTTCTAAGTAGGTAATATGGCATATTCAAAGGGAAACCCATAAAATTCATAAGCATGCGTAAATGATATAAAATACAAGTCTGAACCGTCCCTCACATGTAACAAATTGTTTCACCACAGTGAGTAAATCATGCCATCTAATTTTTAGGAATGAAATTGGCATACCTCTATCACAACTGGTTATTTTTTGCGATGTAAACATCAAGGTCCAAGGGACTTCCTCCACTTTCGCATTTTTAAACCATTTCTGACCAACCACTGGCAATCCTGTGGCTTGACTCAGGAACTCCTCGGTTACCTCCAATTTCACATCACCAAATTTTTCCCTACAACCATCAAAGGATAAGGTGAACTCTTGGGCAAACTGAAGATTAAAACCCTGAAACTTCTTGATGAAAACATGTCAGCCATTTCTTTCCAAATCCTCCCTAGCATCATCGTATGAGAGCAGGGTTTGGATACCATTTGGTTCAATCCTTACTATAGGGGCGATACTAGATGGGAGGGTAAGCAAAGAACAACATACAGGTAGGGTTTGCAAAAATGAAATAGAGCCATAACCCCGAGCCTAACAATACACGCTGTAATGACTCATACGATGGGAAGGGTGTGTTGACGGGCGAAATTGATCGTCCGTCAACTGAGAGAGTGGAACCGGTCCGGGGTTGTCTAATAACCCAAGCCGTTTGGGATGAACCACCCTGACGGGTTTAGCGGCTCCGTTAGCCGATCTAAGTCCTAAGAAAACAAAAAGGAAAAACTACTTTAAACTAACTAATCTAACTAAAACTAACTATTAAACAAACTAATAAACTAATCTAACTAAAACTAACTAAAACAAAATTAACTATTCTATATATACAATCTACTAACTAATACTATACTAACTCTAACTAATTAACTATCTAACTACTAAAAGAAATAAATCTTATTCACAAAATATACAATATTAACAATTTACAGATTTAAATAAAACCTGAAAAACTCATTTGTATTCTGCCCTAAGACAGTGAGAGATATTTTTTGTTGATTTTATAATTTTATGAAACAGAAATAAAACAGAACTAACTAAACTAAACAACTAATATACTAACTCTAACTACAAACCTAACTAAACATATATCTAACTAAACTATTAATATTATACTAACAAATTAACCAAACAAATATATAACAAATTGACCTAGAGAAACGCTCCAGGTTTGTCCTGTGTATGATGATTGTCTTAGCTGATCAGAGGGAGAAAACCCTGATGATTGTCTAAATATCAGAGGGAGAAAGTAATCGAATTATCCGTGCACTCCTTGTAAAACAAAGGTTAGTGCTCTTCAAATATGATTACAATACAAACAAGACATACAAGAAGGCAAGCAAGCAAAAGGTAACACCATAACAATCTTTTATGATTTATAAATCTTCATAGTTAGATAAATTTGCATGCAAAGGTTCTATACAAAATGATTCAATTAATGAAGAAGAGAAATCTGCGATTCACAACCGAACAAAGTAATTATTTTTTTTAATAAGAGAGATCATATATGGATAAAACATTAATTAAATCATATCATTCCTAATAGACTATGATAGCTAAAATACGTCTATAATCAACTGCAAAGTGACATGCATAAACTTGAAACAAAAGATTGATATTATGAAAGCGAAAGCTGTAGCAATAACATCAATTCCTGTCTCAGTTTGTATTAGAAATCCATAGCCTGGTTCTCCCACAAGTGAGGATGCCCGAGATGCAAGGCAAGTGTTAATGCCTATTCGTGTGAGGGTTTGACATAGTAAGTTGAAACTATGCAAAACTATCGTGCTATCATGGCGCCTTGGTAAAACAAATCACTCACATCACAATCCAAGATTTTGACCCAATATCAAATAGATTATTCACATGAAAGCCATAACATTCAGAACCAAAAAAATTATGACCAAATATCCAATAACTATTTGCAAACCATAGTGTTCATAACCAACAATTGGTCCGCAATAATATGTGTATGATTTAAAACAAAATAACATTTCGAATATAGCCCCAAAGCTTTGATCATAAAATTTTTGCGTTGTATGAGACCATTGCGCCACAGGTCCAATCATAATGTTAATGCGTTCTCATGAAACCATTGCACCAAGGCATTTGATCAAAAACAAAAGAACATTAAACCACCAATGTATCAAGGATTCAATCACAATCACAAGAATACCATTGCATCACAAACTCATGAAATGAAGTCATATTAGCATAATCAAAATGCAAAGTGAGTAAAGGTTTGGTGTCTTGCCAACTGTGCGACTGTCATTGAGTTAGAAGTGAGATGACCACATAAACAAGAATAACCATAATAATCCAGTGACGATTTTTATGCCATCGACATGACTTCGAACTCAAAGTTTTCACGCTTGCAATCGTGAAAACGAGAACCAAGGTAAGAGAGAAAACACATGAAACAATAGTGTCATTTTATTCGAAGGTTGCGATGAAAATCAAAGTTTGCGAAACTCTGGTGTAGGCAGCTTATAAGGACATTATAAAAATGCGAATTGGCTGCCAACAGGGTGTTTAGTTAAAATGCATGCGAAGAGGTTTGTGAAACCCGAGACCATCCTAAGAAGTAATGGCAGTCTTTACATTGTATGCCACCTTGGTATTGAGTACAATCTAGGACCAAAGTACTCAAAACGAACATAAGTGCACACATCATGGTTTGATTACAAAGTTGGGTAAGTCAAAAAATCGAATAATCATAAGTTTTGTGAAAGAAATGTGATCAAAGATCAAACCAAAACCAATACAAAAAAATCAAATGGCGGGGGTCTTTTGTTTGTTAAAACTATCAATCTCTTAGGCATGCTTAGAGTTGAAAGGGTAAAAAACAAAACATGGTAATATCTTCATGGAAAGGAATCAAACTCCATAACAAATTAAATAAACCATTTGCCTTCAATGAAATTTTAAAACAAAATGGTAATTACAGTCGCAAGTTTTCATGCTTACAGTCATGAAAACGAAGCATGAATAGACGATAAGTAAAAATCGATGATTTACAACTGTCGTTTAGGAAACTGCTCATGAAGAGTAATAAAATTTCAAGTCACTGTGTAGGCAGCTATGTAGATTATTTAATACAAATAACAATTATATTATTGCTGCCAACAATGGAAACATGCTGGCAGAAACAGTGATCTCTGTTACACGAACGAGTTCAGGTTAGAAAAATCTGAAAAACTTCAAATCGAAGAACAATCGAAAAGCCATTTGAGCATCTCAAATAATCATAATGCAATCCAATTTCAGACAACTTTTATTTTTTAAAGAAACGAAAACTGGTGACAAACTTGGAAAAAGAAAGCCACGATGTTAAGTTAAAATATCCAATACTGTTGACAGGGCCGTTGCTGCCAGCAGGCATCCATAGCCTCGACAGGGATGTCAATTAACCCACTCTGACGTTTGTATCCTATCAAGAAATTTCAGATCAGAATGAAGGACGCTTAAAAATGAAATCCATATCTGAGAATTTTCTTTTACCTGACATTACTTCGCTACCAGCGGGCCTGTTCAGTACCCCGACGAAGTTATCTTGGCGTCATGAATGCATTTACCCTCTTCCAGCAGACCTTTTCAGTGTCTCGGCGGGTTTACAAATAGTTCCCACAACTCTATGAGAGTTTATTCATATTATAGTTTTTAAAATATTCAATAGAGCGAGGTGATGCTGAAAATTCCATT
Source organism: Picea sitchensis (assembly GCA_010110895.2). Taxonomy (NCBI): domain Eukaryota; kingdom Viridiplantae; phylum Streptophyta; class Pinopsida; order Pinales; family Pinaceae; genus Picea; species Picea sitchensis. The sequence continues at coordinate 91,572 of SNQJ01S0025321.1, forward strand.
TTTTAACACATCTTGATATGTCACAGACCTTGAAATTTTTTCGTGCTGTCCTTCATCAAGATCCAAAAATAGTTTGATAAAACCTACTTTCAAGAACAGGGAGACATCGTTGAGTTGCTCTCTTAAAGAACAGGGACAACATAAAAATATTTTTATAGATGGTCGTGAATACTTTCAATTGCAGATTGAAACCGAGAAAACGCTTTTCAAAAAACTCATCTTTAACAAGGCTACAATTTTAGAGAAATACAACAATTTATGTTCTGACAATTTTCAGCAGTTATTTTCGAGGGGAAGTTTTCTGTTTTCTTTGTCTGAGCTAACCCATGGTGCAGGCTTGTGTGTTTCAAAAGAAAGACCGATAAGCAGAAATGAAAACCAAAACAAACCAGAAAAGAAAAACAAACAACAAGTAAAACACAATAGAAAATATTTACAAAGGGTGTATGGGAGCGTCATCAGGTGAAGTACTTTTTGAGAGCTTGGCCATTCACCGGGAATGTGTCTGGCTGTCCATCTAAATTCTGCAAGCGAAAGGAACTGGGACCCAGTTTCTCAGCAATTAAAAATGGTCCCAACCACAAGTTTTGAAACTTAGTATGCTCTCCTTTTCCCTCATGAGGTTTTTCCCACTTAAGGACAAGGTCGCCTACCTCAAAATTTCTGTCAGAGGCAGAATTGAAATCAAACCAGTTTTTAACAATGAGTTGATGTTGATCCAATTTTCATTTTTCTTGAGCCCTTACTTCCTCTAACTTTAGCAAAGAGTTAATCCAACTCTCCAAGGGAGGACAGTCTTCTTCTTGCACATTCTGTGATAACTGCAGAGATGGAAGAAGGACATGCGGTGGAATAATCGCTTCCCTGCCGTAAATGAGAAAAAAGGGTGAATTACCAACAACAGTTTCAGGAGTTACCCTGTCAGCCCAGATCACGTTCAATAGTGCGTTATGCCAGTTTTTATGGTTTTCGGAGACCATTCTCTTGATAATTTTGATCAGGTTTTTGATAGTTGATTCCACCAAACCATTGCATTGGGGGTAACAACTGGAAGAGTACTTTAATTTTATTCCTGTTTCTAGAGCGAAATCACTCATTTCAAGAGACAAAAAATAGGAAGCATTGTCAAAATACTAGGAATTCAGGAATACCAAAACGAGTGATAATATTTGAATTCAGGAAGGATATTACTTGACTAGTGTTTACAACTTTTAATGGGTCAGCCTCAGACCATCTGGTTAAATAATCTGTGGCTGTTATGATGTACTTATGTTGTTGCGAGGATGTTGGATTTATTGGACCTATAATATCCATGCCCCACTGCTGAAAAGGGGAGTCTACCGAAACTGGTTGCAGTGGGAATGATGGTTTTTGTATTCGTCCAGATGCCTTTTGACAAATTACACACTTGCGGCATAAGGCATGAATGTCTTTGAAAAGGGTAGGCCAGTAATAACCCGCTCTTAATAATTTGTGGGTGGTGGTGTCTCCACCAAAATGCCCACCAACTTTCCCTGCATGTAACTCCAATAAGACTTTTTCTGCTTCATCTTTTTCAAGACAACGCATAAGTATTCCATCGAAATTTTGGTGAAACAAAATACTGTTAATCAGCTGAAAAGAAGCAGATTTTAATCTTAGTTCTCTCCTTTTTTTGGGATCAAGGTGACGGGGAGCTAATCCGTGTATAAGACAAAATTTGATGTCATCATACCAGGGACTAGTAAGGTTTTGTACACAACATATTTGATTTTGATAGTGCTGATATGGAATTAACATATCAGTTTCATTTTTCTGTTCTATAGTTGAATCAACAACCAACTTACATAAACCTTGGTCTCTAACAATTTGCGCTGGGGTGATTTCTATGTCATATTCTTGTAAGGATGTGACCCAGTTTGCCCTTTTTTCACCTAGTTCTTTCTGTACTAACAAATTTCTGACAACACGGTAAGGGACAATGATTTTCATCCTAGATTTCAGCAGATAAGATCGAAAGTGTTTTACCTCTTTAAAAACAACATAATCTTACTGATCTACTGCTGGGTAATTAAGTTCTACTCCCTTGAAGGCCGAGCTCACAAAGGCAATTGGGACTTTGTTGTTTTCAACATTCTTTTGGGTTATGACAACAACATAAGAACGATCAGAGGCAAACATGTAGAGGGTGAAGTCTCATGAAAAATCAGGGCTCATTAGAGAAGGAGTGTCTACTATAGCCTTTTTATTGAATCAAAAGCCTGACTTTCTAAAGGTCCCCAATGGTACTGTACATCCTATTTTATTAAATTTTGTAATGGTCTCACCATTTCTGAAAAGTTTGGGACGAATCTCCTAACAAAGTTTATCTATCCTAAGAAAGATTGCATGGACTTTTTTGAAGAGGGAGGGGGCAGTTTTGAAATGACTTGGGTCCTTTCAGGGTCAATAATCATCCCTTCATTTGATACAATGAATCTAAGGAGCTTACCTTGTTCTTCTGTGAAGACAAATTTTTTAGGATTTAAAGAAATTCCATACTTACGACATCGCTGTAGAACAGATCTTAGATGAGCTAGATGATCTCCTTTATTTTTTGAGAAAATAGTGACGTCATCTAGGTAAACTACTACAAATTGATTGATTAAGCCATGGAAAGTGATATCCATCACTCTATGAAAAGTGACACTGACATTTATGAGCCCGAAAGGCATCTTCCTATAAGCGTAGGTGCCCCACAGGGTACGAAAAGTAGTTTTGAGCTGGTCTGGGGGAGACATAAGGACTTGGTTATACCCTGAAAAACCATCCAAAAAGAATAATCTTTCAGAACCGGATACCTGTTGAAGGATCTACTCCATGGGAGGGACAGGGTAGTTGTCTTTATCAGACGCTCGGTTAAGATTTCAGAAATCGACACATAGTCGGATTTCACCACTCTTCTTCCTCACAGGGACAAGATTAGAGACCCACTGTGTATGCGTTACTGGGAAGATTATTTTAGCATTCAAGAGTTTGTTTAATTCTTTCTTGACTGTTGGTTCGATTTTTGGGTGCATCTTTCTTAACTTCTGTTGAAAAGGTTGGGTCTGGGGTTTCATGGGAATAATGTGTTGTATGATGTTAGGATCAAAGGTTTTTAGGTCGTCGTATGTCCAGGCAAAGACATATTTGAATTCCTTAAACAACTTAGTAAATGCTTCCTTTTCTTGCTCAGAACATCCCAACCCCAAATTCATGCACTGTGGGTTGTCTTTAGTTCCCAAATTTACTTTTTCATGTGTCAAGGAAGAACTATTCGTTTTACAATTCACTGATTTTCTGAACTTATCGTGAAGATCATAAAATTTTTCTAATCTAACCACAGATTTTGGGATAGAGTTTACCATGTCCGATGCAGATTCCGCAGATCTTGGATCTGGTATTACCGTAAAATCGCGAAGGTTTTCGTCGTGGGTACCTTTGTCGATCATTGCGCCCTGGAAAGTCTCTTCCATGTGCAGAAAACTGATGATCTGTTGATCATCATCGAAGACTCTCCAATTTGTGATGTTGTCTAGGATGGATGGTCTGAACAACAATTCGACGGAAAACGGATTCGGAGATAGGCCTTCTGCAGGAAAAAGTTTTGAGGCGACGTTAGCTAACAAATCAGCCTCATAATTATTCAATATAGGAATAGAATTTATGTTAAACGCAGAAAACTTGTTCATCAAATTCCATACCTCAGTCTGATAGCTTTTAAGGTGCGGAGATAAACAGTGGATATAATTTTTTACCTGTCTAACCACGATTTCTGAATCACCAAAGACAATCAAATTCTGAATGTTCAAATCTAGTGCTTTTCTGAGACCTTGCAGRAGTGCCTTGTATTCGGCCGTGTTGTTTGTGCATTTGAATTCTAACTAGCAAGAAATCAAATTCTTGTTACTTGCTGGATCAATGAGCACCCACCCTGCACCAACTCCTTCCTTATATTTTGACCCATCGAAGTAAAGAGACCATATTTGATTTTTGTCAAGTGCATGTGGCCACTGAGAAAAGGCTGTCGACTGCGTGCATGTCATAATTTCGGATTGCTGTTCTGGGTCAGTAATGGTAGAGGTTTCAACCATGAAATTGCCGAAAAAAGTGTCCATCCCCTGTATTTCAGGTGAATTTGTGGAAGCAGTGAATGGTTCATTAGGATCATTTAAATCGGTTACCGTGAACTTAAGATAACGCTCACGATTTACCTTGATTCTGTTAGGCTGTCCATTTTCGGGCAGCCACAAGTGAGACCAATCCATTGCAAAATAGCCATGTAGTTGTTCAGACCAATCTCTACTTAAAAACAAACCATATACTTCTGGGATATCTACGACAATGATATCAATGACTTGATGGACTTTAGGATTAGATGATAATTTGATAAGCACATTTTTTAATTCACCTATTACTTTAACACTAGTTCGATCAAGCTGAATAATTTTCAAGTTGGACAGTTGAACTTCGGCATTAATTTTTTGACATACAGACTAATGCATTACGTTTGATGATGCACCTTAATCTACCATACAGTTATGTACATTCCTATTGAAAATTTCAAAAGTCAACAAAAAGGGAGGGACAATTTCTGCGAGTATTAACAACAGAGGTTTGATGTTTTTTAATTGCAACCCCTGAAACTAGTTTATCTATATTTGTTACACTTTTTACAGCAAGGTATCTTTTTTTTTTTTTAATGTCTGGAGGAATCAACAACTAGTTGGGCACGTGCTCGCGTTATACGTGGCCGTGTTATCCAACTGCTACCACTATAACATCCAGGTGTGCCCACGAGGCCCCATACACGGCACACATTGTAAGTCGGGGGGAATTGAACTCGAAACCTCATGGAACTTCATTTTCACGGCACTTGCCAATTGAGCTGCCCCCCCGGGGGCTCACAGCAAGGTATCTTTTATCAGAAGGCTCTGACGTCGTTTTGGCGGAGACCTTTTGAGGAGTTTTGGGGCTGTTTTCAGCAACCTTGTTTCTGTTCAGATTGTTGTTTTTGCTGTTTTCCGCAATATTCTGCAACATCTTTTGCAGAAGAAAAGGGAATTTTAATAATTCGTAAAAAAAGATGTTAGCCCTAAGTTTTTTTAGATCCTCAATCAAATCATACTCTAAACTTGGGGCTGCTGAATTCTGTTTAGTCTCAATTGATTTAGACTATTTTGGAGGTGCATTAGTTACAATTTCAGAAGAAGATTTATTTGCTGTCTTGCTCCTGGTATTGTAAGGATGCACTGTTTCAAAATTAGCTTGAAAAGTGCTATCCAAAAAATGTCCGAAAATGTTTGGGGAGGATTCGTCCTCTTCTACTATCTCTTTTTCAGCTACTTCTTTAGGAATCTCGGGAGGAATCAAGTTATCATGTGCATCTAGAATTGTTTGAATAACAAATTGTAAGCTTTTTAGATTTATGCCTTCAGAATTTGAGTTAGGCCGGTTTGTGGGAAAAGGCTTCCTAAAAGGGGGTTTGTAAGGCTCTTTTCTTGAAGAAGCTTCTTCAGCTAACCTTTTTAAATCTATAACTTGATTAGATAACTTCTGAATGACCTTCTGTAAGTTCTAGATCCGAACTATCTGGTTGAGTTTTGTTTTGGGGGGGTCTAAGAAGGATTTCAATCTTCTTCTTGGAGGATGAAATAGTCTCTACCTCGTTAAAGGTATTGTCTTTTAGGCTAAGAATATATTTCTCGATTTGACTCGCCTCTTCGAAGGCTTCTAACAATGTGGCTTCCTTGGACCTTTTTACCCAAATGGCTATGTTTTGATGTAAGGCTTTCGTGTATTATGCGACGATAAGATTTTCGGCAGACATCGAGTCCATGGGGATTTGATTCTTTAATGTTAGGAACATTTGATTAAAGTCTTTTATCTTTTCTTTGGGGTTAATCTTTAAACTAGAGAGTTCCATGACCAGAACTTCAGGAGACTTGTCGTCTCTGAATTTCTCAAGGAAACAGGACTCGAATTTATCCCATGACACGATGGTGTGGGGTTGTTGGGCAAAGTACCAGGTAGAGGCATTGCCTTCAAAGGTGTAGGTAAACAATATGCCCACTACATCTTCATGCTCAACACTACGGAGCCTAATGGCTAGCATAAATTTTTTGATATGATCTTCAACAATCTGCTTGGAATCTGGGTCAAATTTAGGGAGCCATTTTTTTGGATGTTTAGGCAAAGGATGTTGGGGACCAGGTATGGCCACTACATCTTGGTCAAGCCAAGGTCTGGTGGGATTGTTTGGATTGGCCATAGGTGTGGGTGGTGTCGAAGGCTGAGATGAAGAAATACCTTCGTCTGATGATTCTTCTCCAGAAGAAGAAGGAGATGAAGGGGGTGGTGATGGTGGAATACCAGATCCTCCTGCTGCAGGAGTGAGGATATGATCTAGATCTGTAGGGTTTAAGGTAAGATCAGTACCTTCAAGTTGCTCCCTGATATCAGAGAATTCTAATGGTTGGTTCAAAGGCCGACCTAGTTGTCTGATATGGGCCAAGGCACTGTGCATTCTTATGAGGGATTAACGAACAATTTCTTGTACGTCATCCCCTGGGGGGTTTGGAGTTACTAGTTCAACGATGATCTGTAGATTATTGTTTGATGTGGTTGCTATTTGAGGGACAATGTTGTCATCTGAAATAATTCTAGTTACTAAAGGTGAGAGGGTAGGTGGGGGAGGAGTGTTGTGACCTCCTCGTGCCATTAATAGTATTCAGGCCCTCCTTCTAGCGCCATTTGTTGATGGGAAAAATTGACCGCTCGTCAACTGGAAGAGTGAATCCGGTCCGGGGTTGTTTAATTAACCCAATCCGTTTGGATTAATTCACTCCGATGGGTTTAGCAGCTCCATTGGCCGATCCAAGTCCTAAAGAAAGTGAAAAAAATAACTAAAGGAAATACAATAACCTAATAAATAACAATCACTAAAATCCATATCTACATTTAAATATATATACGTACAATTTATTTAAATAATATATGTATAATAATTCTATATACAATCTGTACAAATCACGAGTTTTAATCTAAACTCATAAAAATCGAATGTAAATTGGTTCTTTTAACAACAGTAATAAAGAAAGTGAAAATACAATTTAAATTTTTTGGTTTGTTTTCTTGGATGTATACATTCATGATATCAAATATTAAACTACTTAATTGAACAAAAAAATATAGATAATGGAAATCATACCATATATATAAAACTTCTAAAATAAACAAGCAAATGAAATAAAATAGCAGACTAACCTATTAATGCATCCAATGTCTATTAATGCATCCAATGT
>SNQJ01S0025321.1:118599-140669 GCA_010110895.2 Picea sitchensis
CCATACAATGGATCCTATTATGGAAGGGATCCTCTCCTGTTCACTTGCCTCTTCGAGGGGGAATCCTCCTATTGAGCTACAGCTCCACAATACAATAATTCTCTTCATATCTCATTACATTGCTTGAACCCCTTTATATAGTGCTCCCATCACCTAAGAACATTTTAGAGGAGGAATATTCTAGAAGTAGAACCTTCTAAGAAGTCCTCTTACATTTATTATATCTAATTACCCATTTATTATATCTAACTACCATAGTGGGCCTTATTTAATAATATAGGAGGCATATGTGCATGCTTACCGTATGCTAGAGATTGGCCATGCAAGCCAAGTTTGAGGCTAGTTGGAAAGGAGAAGAGAAGGGTACAAGAAACATCAAGTAATAAAGTATTAAGTCAGGAAAGGGATGAAGTAGTTCAGTCCGAAAATTAACTAGATTTTGAAGACCCAAAGTCTATAAAAAAACATGTTTGGAATTATAATTCATCCAAGTATGAGTTGGGATAGATAGATCTAGAAAATAAATAAAAGATGAAGGTTAATATCAACATTATTATTTGGCTAGAAATGTAAAGGCAACCAAGAATAATTTCGCTAGAAAGTGCTAAGGACAAAAATAATCATGCATAGTGATTACAATGAGAGCACAAGAAGATTCAAGAATCCGAGAGAAATTGAAGACTTCTGGGATCAACAAGGAAAAGTGTTACAATGAGGTAGAAGTTGTTGCAATTACTGTAGCAACAAGTATGTTATAAATTGTTGGAACAACCATAAATATATAATGTTGCAGGTTTGCAAGTGTTGTTGATGATGTTGTGGCATATGGAAGGAAGCAAAAAAAAGATGGAATGTTGATTATAAGACTGATAAAAGAGGCATGACAAATTCTATTGTCATCAACTAATCATGTAACATTAAATTTGTTTAATGACAACTATGCAAGTAAGTGTTAGAAAAATAGGATCGTGGAGCAATAAAATAAAACAAATGTGGAAATAAAACATAGAAGATACACGATACAATAGAGACATAGATATACATGGTTCACCCAGTGTGGGCTACATCCACTAGAGAAATCGCCAGGTCCTTCCTTTATTATTATCCAACAAATGAAGGGATACAACCTATAGAAAACCTGTTTTAACTCCTCTTCATTCTCTCACAATCTCCTATCTCATAATACAATATTTTCTATGATACACAACCGCAATACATTTCCCTCATAAGAGAGGGTTACCTTCTAGGGAAAAAAACCCTAACATAACTTATACCGTTAGACCTTATAATGAACGGTCCAGATTTACAATGAAATTACAATATACTTTTACAAGGAAATTTTTCCTTCGAGGGCTTTGCCCCCGAATCCCCATTGGGAGACGCTGCCCCTGGACCCCCCAGCTGGGGGGATAGCCCCTCCGAACCCCACAGAGGGGGTAACCCCCTTTGCACTTCCATGCATGGAATAATGTACATTCTTTTGGGGTGTAAAGTCTTCATGGGGTATAAACATGACTGAAGGCAAGGACCTCTGAATCAAGAAGATAATCAGGCTCCACAACCAACAATAAGTATTTCTCTTTTGAAATTATGTGGCATAATTGCCAAAAGAAATTCAGGTAAGAATTCCCCCATATTGAATTTTTATAATACCCAGTATGGTATTATTTAAGTGGATTAACATGAATTAGATACCACTAGGTGTGGTAAAGGCTAGAGGCCTATTATAGTTATCAAAGTTTTTATCTTTTGAATGTACACACTGACATAGTAGCATGTCATGTTAATTTGGTTATGGGGTAATAACCAAAGAAATAAAAGATAAGAACTTGTTATATGAAAGATGACAGGAAAACTAGTCATGCATGAGACCAGGACATGATTGGATATGGAAAGGTATGGATATAGAAAGGTTACGTACCACACAAATACCCAATGAACTTCCTACCTTTAAATAAAATTTGGACTACAACCTTTTTGCTAACACTAATGCACACCATAGAATTATATTATTGGTGTAGTGTTCGGGTCGGAAAGGAAGGCATCCAAATAATCGAGAAGACAATGGGAAGTGTGGATAATATGTCAAGACATTGGCCAAATTTCCAATTTATGGATGGTGAGATACATGAATTAAATAAGGATGATTATGAAAATCAATGAAAAGGTGCATTGAATAAATAGGAATTGAGAGTTGCACTCATGCATAGTAAGTGGAAGATTTGCACTCATACATGATATAATTGTATACTTAAATGAATTCACTGAATGCGTTTTGTGAGTGCATGCATACATATTATTGCATGGAAATAATTATACTAACGGTTGAAGTGTTGCCAACCCATGGAGTTGAGAACATTTCAGGAGTTGTTAGACATTGCAACAGGAAGGTTGCAATTCAAGTAGTCACATGAGCATTGACTACAGAAATTTGTTGTTCAGAAAAAGAAGTAAGGAACTTACTGATATTAATTATGAATAGGCGTATGCATATAATGATAATTCATTTGATCTAATAAATTGTTTTGTAGTTGTGATTGAATTGATTAGAGTAGACAATTCTAAGATTATGTTATAAGGTTTTTGTACATATTGCATCAAAATTATGATGTATAGGAAATACTAACAATTTGTTGGCTGAATGCAAGATAGAAGCATTGCAGGAAAAATGGTATTCAACAAGGTGCTTGCTGAAAGACAAAAGGAAGACTGCATCTTATTATTGCAACAACAATGAAAAATTATGAAACATAATTTCATATTTTGGGAAAAGTTGAATTACTTATGAAATAAGTTTGAGTTCGAAATGATTTCTTTTATGTTCTCTCATGATAACTGCATGTGTGTGATGCAGATGAGATAATATTGATTACAGTTGGAATGCTGGGAAATAACAACTACTGTTGAGGACACTAAATCCCTATAATTGTAGAACCTTGGTGGGGTTCTGGTAATGGGTTAGCACTCTCCTTGTGTGTGAAATCCTTAGCAAGATGGATCATTGAAGGAATGCATATCAATGAAGGGATTCCTGAGCCTAGAAGGGTGAGTGCAACAAGGAGGAGGAAACTCAAGGATGCTTATGGCATGGTAACTGCCATAAGGAGGGTGTGTCAAATGGAACAATGAGCTGAATTATTTCCAGAAGCAACTCTATGGAATAGAACAATTGACTTCCAGTTGTAGTATGAATACTAGAATTGGTGCTGGAAAGTAGAGCACCAGATGGATAACAAGATTCCAATAGCTAAAGCTTGGATATTTTTGAAGAATTTGAATTGCACATGTATAAACAATTTGCATTGAGGACAGTGCAAAAATAAGGGGAGGGGATTGTAATATCCCAATACCAAGCCCCAATTGTAATTGTAAATGTAACATGTTTTATAGGCTGGTGATCCAAGTGATTATAAGCTAGGAGGAATATGTGATGATTAGGTTGGAGAGCCTAGATGCTACAGGTCAATGAACCTATTTTTGTATATGCAAATACTCATATCATTAATATAAAATACATCGCTGCGTGTAGACCGACCATGATAAAAGAGAAGGGGGGACTGAGCTCCACTAGGTAGGGAAAGGGATGGGGCTAAGAGGCTAGGAAAAAGGGGCTAAGATTGAAGGCTCAACTCTAAGGGAATATTGTGTATATTTCCTAAAATACTAAGGTTGGGTATAACCTAAGTTATCCTAAGTTCCCGTGGGAAGGGAACAAAATATATGTGGAGCTCATGCAACTTCATGAAGACACATGCCAATCTTGGCACATGCATCTTTAATGTGGAAAAGTTCATTCTTTCGGAGGGTTCTTGAACATTCTTGCCATGCTTCCTATGCATGCATGCACTCACAGATTGAGCCATGATCTCCATTATCAACCTCTGAGCATGCACACAACTTTGGAACTCGTAGTTATACTTGAGTTATCCTGTGTATTTCCTGTGAAGGCCTATGCACCTGTATCTTCTTGAGCCCATCCTATGTCTTAATGGTTGGTTGTTGCTACTAACACATTTCATGGACTGAGCGTGGTTTGATTCCATTTTCTGTGTCCATACTGAGTCTTGTTGTTGCCATCACCTGTGCATTAGATGAATGCTATGGCTGTTCTCACCTGAGCTTGTTGCTGGTTATCTGGTAGAGGGAGTGAAGAGGCAGGTTGTCAGTCCCATGGAACGAAGAGGCAGGTTGTTAGGATTGTGAGAAACTCTCTCCAAGTGAGATGTTTTTCTGGAAAGAAGAAGTAGGTTGTCATGCCTGTGAGCAACTCTCTCCAGGTGAGAGAGCTTGTTGGGGAAGTGATTTCTCCTTGAGGGAGCCCATCAATAGCTAAAGTGATCTAAGAATTCGTGTTCGACCTGTTACTGAAGCCTTGGAAGGGAAGTGGAGCAACCTATGGACCATTGAACAATGAAGGTGTATGCTTCCTTGTGTGGGACATGCATGTGGGGAATGAGAGGATGTGAGTTGTGTGCGTAAGTTGGCTTTTGGCAGGGAATCCTTCCGAGTTGACTGTGTAGCAGCCAATTGTCTCAGCTTAGCTTAGGAATCCCTTTACCTGGTTGGAGTTTAGTCCTAGCTCGAGGGTGACCCACTGCTGAGAGTGATGAGCAGTGTGGTCTATGGATGGGAGGTTCGTGGAAGGTTTACACGAAGTTGGTGGTCATCAATAAAAGATAAGTACCATTTCTATGTTCATTTACATGCAATGTATTTGCACATGTCTAATATTTATGAGTAATTTCCTGTATATGTTGTATATGTAGGCTTTCTATTATTTCCGCATTAATCTGTGTATTAGCAGAATATGTTATCTATTTTATGTTATATATATATACATATGGTATTGTTTTTTTTTATGGAGTTGGAATGACCGACGTGTAAGGCCAGATATGTTACACTGTATGATGTTCCACAAGAGTCTCTATGTGCCATAGCCCAACAAGTCTATGGCTGGGTATGTTACAAATATGGTATCAGAGCTTGAACATAGCATTATTGTAGTGGCATTCCCTGACTTGGTAGCTCATGGATGTTACACTTAAAGACATTATAATCTTGGCATCAAATAACTTTCTTACCTCTTTCTCAATTAATGGCAGCGATAAAAGATTAATCCTTATCAATTTTTGTTTCATAGGTTTTTGGTCATATTTTATTGCAATTACATGTTGAATCACCTTAGTGTCATAAACCTTGAAATCCTCATAAATCCAGGCAAAAACATCTGGGAAATCCTTCATTAGGATGATATATCTTTGCTTGATTTATGGACTAAGTGTCTTGTATAGTTTGATTATTTTGGGATCATCTCAAGTCCCAATGTTACAATCCTCTATCTCTTCATCATTTGCAGTGACCTTGGGATTTCTTGCCACATCATTATTGTCAAAAAGTTTTTCCAATGGAACAAAACCCTTGGGAATGATATTATTTTTGAGCTGAACAATATCTCTACCAATAATCTAGTTTTGGAAACAATCATCATTTGAGAACATGGTTGTATCTTCTTCTTGATCGCAACAATTTTCATCATCAATTTTTGAGTTGACAAATTCAACAGTCATTTGGAGAAATCTTACCACTTGCTTGTCATCCTCAAAAATATGCCAATACTTGATGTTATCAAGTACTGCTAGCCTTTTCTTGACTTCAATTTATAACTTTATGTTAGGAAATATAGGAATCTTGAAAACATAGGCTGAAGTAGCTAACACATCAACAATTAGATTTTGTCCTCTTGGAATCACTAAGAGGTTATATTCTGTGAAACTTTCAAGTAGGTCAAGAACTATATTTCTATATGCCCTTAACCTAGGATGCTTTGACTGATAAACAACCTTAACTTGATTTATGATAAGCTCAGAATCCCCATGTACAACTATTCATGTTGCATCCAATTATTTCAAAGTGTTCAAACCCAAAATCAATGCCTCATATTCAACCATGTTATTTGTGTAGTCAGAAGAAAATTTGTAAGAGCACAGTTTTGAACCTGATCTAGGAGGAATTATCCAAACACCTGCTCCAACTCCATCTTTTCTAGCAACTCCATCAAAATTCATATTCTTCATTTCATCATTTTCTCTATTTTCCTGATCTGAATTTTTCCCTACTTGATGATCAACCTCATCTTTCATAGGAAATTCAACAATATTTGGATTTTCCTCTTCAAAGCACAAGTCATTGTAGAAAATTGAAGAACCAACCTCAATGTCAACATAATAAATAGGATGATTGTTTAATTTACTTTTGCTACTAACCATGTATTTCAGTAGTAATTCCTTGTACAATCTCCTTTCTTGGCCAAACACTGGTATAGTTGCATAGGACATATCCATCTGTAGAGTACCTTTCAACTTTGCAGCCCATGATCTTGAAACGATCATGCCAAACATTGGAGGGATGTAAAAAACAACTATATCCATGATCAAATTCTTTGATGGAATTTGAGATAGAGACACAACCAGATCTTTGATTAAACCCAAACATTTTAGCTTCCTTGAATCAAAAGAGAAAAGATCTTTGTAAGGCATAGTGATGTCCAAGTCTAGTTCATCCATGATCACTTTTGGCATCAAATTATGATAATCTCTTGAATCTAGCATTGCATTGTGTAAGGTCTTATCATGAACTTTAAGGTTGACATAGAAAGGAGGTATATCACCATCATCACCAATTTCTTCCACCCGAGGACCAAATAAGATTGCAGGGTGATCATCTTGCACATTCAAAGTGTCATATTCTTCTTCCATTTTCAACATTTTAATGATTTGTATTCTATATTCACCATTCCTTATCAACTAATTAAAAGGTATAGAAATTTAATTTTTTCCATTTCACTTTCAAAATTAAAAGGGGAATAATTTTTTTCTACCTCTTTGATGACCATATCCCTTTTTGTCTCTGGTGCCTTCTTTGGGGGTTCTTATTTATGTTTTCCTTTCTCCAATACCTCTCTTGTAGAACTATCTTTCTTAGGTTGACTTGAAGAAGGTGAATTAACTTTCTCCAATACCTCTCTTGTAGAACTATCTTTCTCCAATACCTCTCTTGTAGAACTATCTTTCTTAGGTTGACTTGAAGAAGGTGAATTAACTTGAGGCTCCATGGTATGATTCCCTTTTGGTGAGTTTGCATGAACCTTTTTATTTATGAGATTGTATTGCTTCTGTAACTGCATGATGGTGTTTTGATACCCCTTATTATACTCTTTTGTTTGCATTGACAACATATCATAGTTTTCCTGCATAAACTTATCATTTTCATCCATAAATTGATCATGTTTTTCTTTAGTTAGGAACACCTCTGTTTCAGTATCATCACAACAATGTATGTTGTCTTCAAGGGATTCATCAAAATTTTCATTCACAAAATTATTTTGGAAAGGGGGTTTAACTTGTTGATCACCTTGATTTATTTGATCTCTCTGTCTAACCTATGGAACTGGTGCTCTTCTGAAATTAGGATTTCAGTGTTGAAAATCAACTTGATCTCTGATGCTAGGTTTATTATCTAAAGATAGATTCTCCACCAACCTTTCCATATTTTTTACCATAAAATCAAATTTTTTGTCTGATGTTTGGTAAGTCGAGGGTTGAGCTTCTCCTTGAACCTTTTTCATATAAGTATCAGGATTATGATTAATCTTTCCTGATGCCATCATATTCACTTCTAATTCAATTGCATCATTCATCATGTCATATACCATGGTAGATCTCCTTTCCCTTAGCAACAAGACAAAATCACTGTCAAAAGAGTCAACATAACGAAGATGGGAAGCTCCATGAGGAGGTTTAACTTCAGTTGGGATTGAATTGTAAAC
This sequence comes from Picea sitchensis, assembly GCA_010110895.2. Taxonomy (NCBI): domain Eukaryota; kingdom Viridiplantae; phylum Streptophyta; class Pinopsida; order Pinales; family Pinaceae; genus Picea; species Picea sitchensis. Next base: position 126,425 of record SNQJ01S0025321.1, read on the forward strand.
CCTAATGAATCTGGTTGAAAATTCTTGCACTGTCTCACTGGGTGATATTTTTATGTTGTTATAATGAGTCAACAATTGAAGATGATTTTTCTTATCACCCCATCTTGCAAGAAAAATGGTTTCAAATGCTACAAATTGTTTGCCACTGGAAGGGATTTAAACCATTTCATGACTTCACCTAAGAGACTTTGTGAAAACAGTCTCATTTTTACATCCTCATCATCTACCTCCTCTAAATGTTTCTGAGCTAAAACATTCTCTTATGCATCATATGACTCAATTATTTGATTACAATTTTGAAGTAGATCATGCAATTGAGTAGGTAAGACCACGAGAGAAAATCTTGCTACCATGGATCTAGGAGGATTTTGGACTGGCTGAACAATTTGTCTGGGAATGACAACAGTTTGATTGGGGATAGTAGAAATTAGAGATTGAAATTTATTTTCATGAAACATAACTTCATTCAAGTTAGACTCTGATATAGATCTAAACAAACTTTGTTCAAATTTTATGTCAAAATCAAGGTCATCAATACTCTTCACTCCGTCTTTAGGCAATGATAAATTCTTGGCCATAAAAATACTTGAGTCAACTACCCTCTCTTTTCTTTTATGTAACAGTTTCTCAGGGTCAGACACAGATGCTACAGGTTTTGGATCCAGGTTTCTCCTGGTGTAAATCTTCTTTGGAGCCATGATTTCTTAATAAAGTTTTTTTTTTTTTTTTTGCTACTGATCTTATAAAATGAAGTTGCCATGGTAAATATTTTTCAGCCAATAAAATGTTTGATTCGTTTTTACCCTCAAGAATCAAATATGAAAATCTAAGTCGTTCTTTCCCAGGGAAAATTTCACTTTTCGTCCCTGGAAACAACGCCAAAACGTTATCACTAAGTAAATTGATTGGCTGAGGAGGCAACTCACAAAGGTAACCACATAACTACTTTAGAACTGAAACTATCATTTAAGTTTTGAGAGGGATCTCTCTTGTCACTTTGTCTCTAAAGATGATTTTTCTATGAGGATCAGTGGCTAGGTTTTTGAATAGGTGAAGGGTTTTTTAAAAATTTTGCTGGCAAGAAGGAAAGGGACCTGTTGGTCAATGGAGTCAATTCTCTGAAAGAAAATGAAAACTATGTCTAGTTAATATAACTCTCAAGGAAACAAAGGCTAGGTATGCAATGATCTTTTAGTTTTTTAAATTGATGTTATATAATGGAAGAAAGAGGAAAACAAATAACAACATTCGGAGAACCATTAAGATGAATTCTGATGAGTTAAGAAAGAATAAACAATATTTGAATTTCTAGAATCTAAAGCACCTTTTAAGATGAATTTCAGACCATTTGATATCCAATTCAAACATATGAACATAAGCATATGAAAGATAGAGAAACCAAAAGAACATACATGAAGGAATACCTACTTCATATCATTATCACTAGAATCTTTGGTATGAAAAATCTCTCGACATATGCACTAACATTTCATTCAAATTCAGAAAACTGTATACAATGTTCAATGCAAAATTTTCCTTTGTAGTACTTCTACCAACCTTGAATACATCAAAACCTACAATATTTATACAAAAAATTCTTTTTATTCGGTTTGAACCGATTACTCTTAAAATAGAAAATTTCAGTTCACAAAATACGGGATTTGTGGATATTCCTGTTGTTTGGTCCTTTATATTCGTCCTTTGAATTCGATTGTATATTCATTTGTTTTGCTGCCTTTTTGTTGACAATTGGAAATCATTTACTCGATCATGGGAAATTATATTTGGTCTTGCCCAATCTGACTATTTCCTTCCATTGTAATTCGTAAGGAATCTCATAATCTGTCATTTCTTTCATTAAAATTTCCAAGTCAATGCAAGTGGCATAAGACATGACAGGTAGACCAAGTTTGATTGTCTTAAAATGATTTAGAATTTTAAAATTTGTACTCAGTTTATCAACTAAAGTAGCCCCTTTCAAACCCTCCTCTAGGGTTTCAAATTTTGAGTGGTCCATTCTTGACTGAGTCAAAATTGCATTATATTCTTCTTGATCATGGAAATTACCTTTACTATCCTAGAATGATGGAAGGCCCTTTATGAACAAGTCCTCAAATAAATTATTGAAATATTGCACACTTTGTTCCATCTGTGTTGCTTTATTCAGGACTGATTTCAAAAGATTATGTTTTGCAGTAATCCTTCTGGCCCAGATGATCAATGTAGTCCCGTCTTTTACTACAATGGTATGCAGATTTGCAGGAGGAACTACGTTGAGAAGTTTAATGGAATTTTGTGCCCATTCAGATAGATTTTTGGATAAAGTCTCATTAAAAACAATGCATATATATCCAGATGTGATTGCTATATTATCCTTATTATTTACAAAATTGAAATATGATCAAAATTTAATAGCCTCAACAACTATAGAATCCCATAAGATATGTTTGGCTCCTTGCAACAAACTTTTACCTCTTAATATTGAATTCAATTTATTAACCTTCTCCTCCAAGGTTGCCTTTTCCTTTTAAACTTGGGATATCTTTTCATCCTTTGTGTGCACTTCCTTCTCCAATTTTTCCATGTTTTCCTTTAATCCTATGATCTCTCCTTCTTTTAGATTGACTTGTGACATAGCCTGAATAATGTCTTCAGTGGTTGATCCAGTTCCTGCAGCATGGGATAAAACCATGGCTCTAGTCACCAACTCTACTTTTTATTGAGACCATTCCATCTTTTCCTTTCCTAGCTGCAAAAGCTTATCCTTATAATCGAGTGCTTCTTTATGAAATGTTTCTTTTTCTTGCTCTAAAGATAAAAATTCAACGGTCTGTGGGTGTTCTGTAGCAAGCATCTTCAACTTTTTCTTCAAACTTTGAATTATTTCATTTTTTTCATCCAATAAAGATTTCAGACCTTGAGGTCCTTCAGACTCAAGATTTTTAATTTGAGTCTGCCAAGCTTTGTTGGCTTCTTTTTCTTGTCTTAGATGTCCTTCTAATTTTTCACCTAAGGATGTGAGCTTTGAATTTTTCAAATTTAACAAAAAATCAGAATACAACAAATCATTGGCCTGCTTATGGAACTGCACTTTTTCAGGGGCACTTATCTGGTCATATTTAAATTTAATCTTAGATACTTCATCCTCCTCTGCAACTGCAATATTAAAAGTTCTCTTTTCAATATCCCTCACAACGAACAAAGGATATTTTTGTTGAGAATATGTTTCCACTTCAGGAAACAAATCCCTCATTTCACCCAAAGCCACATTTCTTTTTAAAGCATATTGTTTTACTAGGTTTTCTCTGGAATGATAGGATGTATCAGGTGCTTTATCAAAATATTTTTTTTGACTGTGAAAGGCTCTTGAGATGCCTTCACTTTCAAGTTGACTTCTTTCCTTAATTTCTACAATATCGGTACCACTTTCCACAATGTTCAAATTTACTTGATCTCAGGGTCCTTCATCTTCCAAATCTACAATCTGCTTTGGCTAAATAATTTTCATCTTCTTTTTAGCAGTTTGTTCAACATCAATATCCATGGTCTCTGAAATACTTCTCTTGTTGTACACACTGGCTTTGGGAATTTTAATCACTTACTTTTGAGGAGCTTGTTGTGTTTGTACATCAATACACACTTCCAAATTAGCCAATTTGTCAAAGCCTTCAACATACTCATGTTCATAAGGTGCATTTTTATTCATCTATCTTCTCTTGGATATGATCTGATGTGGATCATATTTTCTTCCTTGTATTTATGAAAAACCAAAGTCTTTGAGTTTTTTCTTAACATGTGATAAACATGATCTGGAATTAACAACAAAAGGACCTATAACAAAGGGGAATTTGATGCTAGAGTCTCTGTTCAATTTGAGAATTTCTCTGTCACAGATATGATTCTCTTCATGATGAACTCAAGAGAAAAAATCCCGGGAGTTACGAAAACATGTAACAAGTAAGGAGACTCATGAAAACGATATACCCAGATCATTGTTGAATGCATAAAAAGTACCCAGTCTCCCACTTTGTTTTTTGGATTTGGCTGCAGGTGATTTTTCATGTCTTCCAAAACTATGGGTAAACTTGCATTAAAAATAAGAGAATATATTCTCGACATGACCTTGTTGATGAATATAAGCAAAGTGATTCTATTACATTCAGTAGATACACAAGATGCTTTAGGGATTTCTCCATGGTTACTTGCAAATAAAACTTTTAGCAGATATGTTTAATATCTAAAATGTCTCAAAGAGTGGAAATCCACTAGCTGCTTGTGAATGGTGTCAGCTAGGAATTCATCAAAATTAATTCAGACTGAGTAAACAGACTTTGACTTGAAAAAAATCAAAAGAAAACCAAGCATGACTTCAACAACAAATTTATCACTATCTAGACCTATGACCTGAATCAACGGGGAACATACCCATTGAACTTCAATGACCATCATGTTGATACTCATTCGTAAGGACAAACTCTCTGACATTTTTTCAGCTTTGATGATTTGTTGTAGAAATTGACTTTTAAGCTCTGGTGGACATTCTCTATAAACCCTAATCATATTTTCTTTGTTGAATGACTCAGAATTAACGAAAAATGCTTCTGGTATATTGAGTGACTCTCGAACTGACATAATTTCTATTCTACACAGGACTTGAGACCCCTGTTTATTTACAATTGCCCTTTCTGCATGGGAATATTTCTCATTGCACCAACCTACGAATTCAAGAAACTGGAAAGAAAGCTCAAAATAATATGGGACAATGGAGGCCTGTACTGCTTCTAAAAATGAAATATTCTTTCCCTTTATATCATCCAAGTTGCTTCAAGACACATAAATGGGGGAAATAGTGATATCAGGATCAAATACATCTACATCTCTGTTAATTAGGGATTCCTCATTACCTTCATGGGTTTTCTCTTTTACTGACAATACTATGGTATCCATGGCGACAAGATAAATACCCGGAAGTGAACTGTAATGGTGCAAATTTAGGATACAACAAAAAATGGCGGTCGCGACAGTATTCCAATGGTCCCATGTTTGAAAATAATAAATAATGGAAAATTCACATCGACACTTTATACTTTTCAATTTGCGGAGATGTGGATTGACTATTTTTTGGACTAACCACTTGTCATTCCGCAATCAACCTGGCACTGACACATACCCCACAATGGAAACTGCGGTTTGGATTGCAAGACAACCCTTCAGAATTATGCCTCACACAACTTCAAATCCTGCAATGCTTCATGGTTGTTGATTTTGATGGATCGTGGTCAAAATTATTTCGGGCCCGATCTAATTTTTTTTTGCCAAATTTAACTGCTTTGTGCCATTTTTAACCTTCCTGTCAATTTGTCTAGCCTCCAAACCGTTTAGCACCTTTGCTAATTTTAGAACCCTGACCCTAGGAATTTATTTATTGTTGACTAACATGGGATCTAACTGGGGATGGCGTCCTCTCGGTGAGGCGCCAAAGAAATGTAGATCCAATAGCCTTATCCATTGGGCTATTGTTGAAAATTCTGAATTTTTTCTAAAAAATGGAAACCTGCATACTTTATTTATCTCAATTCACACTAGCAATCTACAACAAAACCTTATGACCTTCTCTTCGGGCTTCAAATTTTGTTGATTTGAAAAAACTTAAATTGCTCTATGTTGAAAAAACAAAAAATCAATGGTTATTTACAATGAAATGGAAAGACCATTTCTTTTTTTAAGAAAGGTAGTGTTTGAGAAACTTTCCATTTATAGGTCCTCCACCAATAATATTTCCATTGAGCTCCTGCAACAAATAATGATTTCTCCCATGATAAGCAAAAATTCTGAATGGTCCCAACCATAGGTGGTCAAACTTTTCATGCTTCCCCTTATCTTCATTTCTTGTATCCCACTTTAGCATCAGATCATCTACCTTGAAATCATCAGCCTTTGTATATCTGTCGAAGACCTTTTTCATTTTGTCCTGATGCAGTTGTGAGGTTTTGAACACTTGTTCTCTCATTTGTTGTACATGAATCAATTTATTTATCCTTCTTTGAACATCATTTGGTCCAGCTTCTTGTTATTGCAACAACTTGATCACTGGTAGCCCGAATGAAGTAGGGAAAACTGCATCTATGCCATATACAATTTGAAAAGGTGATGTAGCAATAGACCTCTTGGTGGTGATCTTATCAGCCAATAATGCATAAATAATCTTCTTGTGCCAATCCTTCTTGTTTTCCTGTAGAAGCTTCTTAATAATTCTTTTCAAGCTCTTGTTGGATGACTCAGCTAACCCATTTCCCTGTGGGTAATAAGATGTGGAATGACCAAGGGTTATGTTGTAATCACTGCAAAACTTTTCCATTCTCTTGGACTTGAATGTTGCTGCATTATCATTTATGATTTTGACTGGACAACCAAACCTAGACATAACATTTCTTTCTAGAAATTGAATAATAACAACATCAATATATTTCCTTGTTGGAACTGCTTCAATCCATTTGGTGAAGTAATCTGTAGCTCTCAATATCCACCTATGTTGAGATGAATATGGTGGATGAATCTCTCCTATAAAATCAAGGCCCCATTGTCTAAATGGTGCTTCAACATAAATAGGTTTTAATGGAAAGGGCTGTAGTTTCCTTTTTCCATAAAAAATATGATACTCATGAAAACTAGACACCTTGTACACATCAGAAAAAATGTTGGGCCAATAAAATCCCACTCTCAGTATCTTATGCGCAATGGTTTTCTAGTAATGGTTCCCTCCACAGTCACCTTTATGAAATTCTTTAATAGCCTTTTTTACTTCTTCCAATAAATAACTTAGTAAAATTCCACCCAGATCTTTCCAATACAAAGAATCATCTAGAATACAAAATTTTGTTTCTTTTAACTTGAGAAATATAGCCTTTTTATTTCTTAGTTCAGGAGGAGCTTGTAAATTCCTTAACACATAGATAATATTAACATGCCATGGAGATTCAAAAAATTTCTGGGATACCTGTGGGTCTGTCTCTTCCTTTGAGTTTTTTGACAGGTCAACAATAAAATTTATCCCCAAGACATCATAATTTGACCGTGTCATCAGTTTAGAAAGCCCCTGACCTTTGATCATATTTGTAGGATTTATCTCAAGATCATACTCTAACAAGACAACTATCCATTTTCCCTTTTTCTTTCAGGATCAAACTCAATTATGATGTCTTTCAAAAAATTGTTGGGCACATAAGCAATAACATGCGAATGTAAGATATAAATTCTAAATTCTTTGGGGATTTTACCAGTGCATATGCTTGCTTCTCCATGATGTCATAATTCAATGAAGAATCTCTTAGAGTTATGTTGTAATAGGCTATGGGAATTTCAAAATTATGTTCATCTTTTTGCAACAAGACACCAACAATAGTGTGTTTTGATGCAAAATAGAACAAGATGAAATCCTTTGCATAATATGGACTGGCCAATACTGGTCCCTTGGTCAATGCCACTTTTATATCCTCAAAATATCTCCTGGCTTCTGGAGTCCACTTTATCTCACTTCCTTTTCTGAGCATGTTGGTGATGTACTATATGATTTCAACCAGATTGGGAATAAACCTCCTCAGAAAGTTTACTCTTACAAGAAAGGTTTGTACCTCTTTTTTTCTTCTCGGTGTGTCAATATTTAGAATTGCAACCACTCTGCTGGGATATATATTTATTCCTTCTTTTGAAATGATATGACCAATTAGTTTCCCCTATTGCATTCCAAAGTTAGATTTATTCGGCTTTATTGAAATGGAAAATTTCCTACATTTCTGAAAAATCCTTTTCAAATGCTTTAGATGCTTATCATCAGAATCTGAAAACACAGTAATATCATCTAAATAAATGACAATGAACTTATCTTTCTCATCAAAAAAAGCTATGTCCATAGCCCTTTGGAAATTCCCCCCCGCATTCAGGAGCCCAAAAGGAATCTTGGAATACATGAATGTACCCCAGAGTGTTGTGAAGGTTGTCTTCTCTTGATCATCAGGATGCACCATGATTTGGTGATCATATCCAAAAAAGACATCAATCATTGACATCTTATGTGATTCAACCATCTTCTACAGAATGTAATCCATCTTGGGAAGTAGATAATTGTCTTTGAGGGAAACCCTATTCATATTTCGAAAGTCTACACACAACCTGATATCACCACTTTTCTTTCTAACAGGAACTAAGTTGGCCAAACATTTAGAGAATATTAAAGACACTATAATCTTGGCATCAAACAACTTTCTTACCTCTTTCTCAATTAATGGAAACAACAAAGGATTAATCCTTCTCAATTTATGTTTGAAAGGTTTTTTGATCATATTTTATTGGAATTTTCATGTTGAATCACCTTAGTGTCATAAAATTTCAAATCCTCATAACTCCAAGAAAAAACATATGGGAAATCCTTCATTAGGATAATATATCTTTGCTTGATTTTTGGACTAAGTTTGATGATTTTTGGATCATCTCGAGTCCCAATGTTACAATCCTCTATCTCTTCATCATTTGTAGTGACCTTGAGATTTCTTGCCACATCGTTATTGTCAAAAAGTTTTTCTAATGGAACCAAACCCTTGGGAATGATATTATTTTTGAGTTGAATAATATCTCTACCAACAATTTGGTTTTGGAAACAATCATCATTTGAGAACATGGTTGTATCTTGTTTCTGATCACAACAGTTTTCATCATCAATATTTGAGTTGACAAATTCATTAGTCATTTGGAGAAATCTTACCACCTGCTTGTCATCCTCAAAATTATGCCAATACTTAATGTTATCAGGTATTTCTATCCTATTCTTGAATTCAATTTCATACTTTATGTTAGGAAATATAGGAATCTTGAAAACATAGGCTGAAGTGGCTAGTGCAACAACAATTAGATTTTGTCCTCTTGGAATAATTAAGAGATTATATTATGTGAAACTTTCAAGTAGGTAAAGAAATATATTTATATATGCCCTTAACCTAGGATGCTTTGATTGATAGATACCCTTAACTTTATTTATGATAAGATCAAAATCCCCATGTACAACTATTCTTTTTGCACCCAATTCTTTTAAAGTGTTCAAACCCAAAATCAATGCCTCATATTCAACCATGTTATTTGTGTAGTCAAAAGAAAATTTGTAAGAGCAAAGTTTTGAACTTGATCTAGGAGGAATTATCCAAATACCCGCTCCAACTCCTTCTTTGGTAGAAGCTCCATCAAAATTCATATTCCACATTTCATCATTTTCTCTATTTTGTTGATCTGAAATTTTCACTGCTTGATGATCAACCTCATCTTTCACAGGAAATTCAACAATATTTTTCTTTTCCTCTTCAAAGAACAAGTCATTGTAGAAAATTGAAGAACCAACCTCAGTTTCAACAGAATAAATAGGATGATTGTTCGGTTTTCTTTTGCTACTCACCATGTGTTTCAATAGTACTTCCCTGTACAATCTCCTTTCTTGGCCAAACACTGGTATAGTTGCATAGAACATATCCATCTATAGAGTACCTTTCAACTTTGTAGCCCATGATATTGACAACAACATGCCAAACTTTGGAGGGATGTCAACAACAACTATATCCATGATCAAATTAGTTGATGGAATTTGAGATAGAGACACAACCATATCTTTGATTAAACCCAAACATGTTAACTTCCTTGAATCAAAAAAGAAAATATCTTTGTAAGGCCTAGTGATGTCCAAGCCTAGTTCATCAATGATCACTTTTGGCATCAAATTATGAGATGTTCATGAATCTAGCATTGCATTGTGTAAGGTCATATAATTGACTTTAAGGATGACATATAAATGAGGTAAATCACCATCATCACCAGTTTCTTCCACTAGAGGACCAAATAAAATTGCAGGGTGATCATCTTGCACATTCAAAGTGTCAGATGCTTCTTCCATTTTCAACATTTTAATGATTTGGATTATATATTCAACATTCCTTATCAACTCATTGAAAGGTACATAAATTTTAATTTTTTCCATTTCACTTTCAAAATTAAAAGGGGACTGAGTTTTTTCTACCTCTTTGATGACCACATCACTTTTTGTCTCTGGTGCCTTCTTTTGGGGATCTTCTTTCTGTTTTCCTTTCTCCAATACCTCTCTTGTAGAACTGTCATTCTTAGGCTGTCTTGAAGAAGGTGAATTAACTTGAGGCTCCCTAGTAGGATTCCATTTTGGTGAGTTTGAAGGAACCTTTTTATTTATGAGATTGTATTTCTTCTGCAACTACATGATGGTGTTTTGTTACCCCATCTTATACTCTTCTGTTTCCATTGACAATATATCATCATTTTCCTGCATAAACTTATCATTTGCATCCATAAATTGATCATGCTCTTCTTTAGTTAGGAACACCTCTGTTTCATTATCATCACAACAATGTATGTTGTCTTCAAGGGATTCATCAAAATTTTCATTCACATAATTATTTTGGAAAGGGGGTTTAACTTGTTGATCATATTGATTTATTTGGTCTCTCTGTTTAATATGTGGAACTCATGCTCTTCTGAAATTATGATTTCTGTGTTGAAAATCATCTTGATCTTTGATGGTAGGTTTATTATCTAAAGATATCTTCTCCACCAACCTTTCCATAGTTTTTACCATTAAATCAATTTTTTCGTCTGATGTTTAGGAAGTTGAGGGTTGAGCTTCTCCTTGAACCTTTTTCATATCAATATCATGATTATGCTTAATATTTCATGATGCCATCATATTCACTTCTACTTTAATTGCATCATTCATCATGTCATCTAGCATGGTAGATCTCCTTTCCCTCAACAGCAAGGAAAAATCATTGTCAAAAGAGTCAGCATAATGAAGTTGGGAAGCTCCAGGAGGAGGTTTAACTTCAGTTGGGATTGAATTCTAAACCCTCATGAATCTGGTTGAAAATTCATGTACTGTCTCACTGGGCGATCTTTTTATGTTATTATACTGATTCAACAGTTGAAGATGATTTTTCTTATAACCCCATCTTTCAATGAAAATGGTTTCAAATGATGCAAAGTTAGGGATGCTTGTTGCCGGAAGGGATTTAAACCATTTCCTGACTTCACCTGAGAGACTTTGTGAAAACAATCTCATTTTTACATCCTCATTTTCTACCTCCTCTAAGTCAACAAAGTCATTAAACCAATCTAAGAGTTTATGAGCTGAAACATTCTCTTCTACATCATATGCCTTAATTCTTTGATTATAATTTTGAGGTAGATCATGCAATTAAGCAGGTAAGACTAGGGGAGCAAATCTTGATACCATGGATCTAGAAGGATTTTGGACTCACTAAACAAATTGACTGGGAATGACAACAATTTGATTGGGGATAGTAGAAATCAGAGATTGAAATTTCTTTTCAACAAACATAACTTCATTCAAGTTAGACTCTAATCTAGATCTAAACAAACTCTGTTCAAATTTTATGTCGAAATCAAGGTCATTGTTGACGATTGAAAACGTCAATGTAGTTTCGCCCGCAAAGTGTTGCTAAAACCTATTATACTAAAATCTAAATAATACTAGTAGGTGGGACCCCCTTGAAATATTGGAGAGCAGACCTGTGCATTTTTGATGTTGAGACAATGCGCGACACATGGTTGAAGAAGATCCTGTGTTATTTGTTATAAAATGAGCTTATGAAAGGTTGGTTGTTTACGTTACTACAACCTATGCTTTCATTAATTTCATTGTTGCCTATTCTTATTGCACCTGCATAACAAATATGTTAGTGAAAATTACACAAGGGCAGTTTTGAGGAAAAGAAAAATACTGTAACACATTAAAAAAGAGACCTAGCTCTGCAATACTACATGCATAAAGTGTTGTTGATTATTGTTAAACCTTATATAACAAAGAAATGGATATAAAAAATGTTAAGTTACACACACACACACACACACACACACACACACACACACACACACATATATATGGTGGAAAATTTGGTGGCGCTTTTTGGCAAGGTGATAATACAATGGTTATGCATTGGTTAATGGAATCGGTAGCTGATATACATATGTTATAGATGTTAGTGGATCATGGGAGTAATAGCTTTGCAATTTTTATGGTGATTATGCTATGGTTCGAATTGATGTTGATCACACTATCGATGATGACTCTATACATGATTGTTTAGATTGTATAGTGGTCAAGCAATCTATTCGAGTTATATTGGGAAGTTAAACATGAGTGGTGAATTTGGCAAAGTGAAAATGCAAATGGTTGAATTATTATGTGGAGCTTGCATTACACTATGGTTTAAATACGTTGATATTCTCAATGCATTGGTTGATTAATGGTGTTAATGGAAGGCTCGTTGGCATGTACTGTGGACTAAATGAGTTATGGGTGGAGGCGACGTGCATTTACTGCACGTCACCTTTACCCTTCCCCTTGGTCACCACCCTAGTCAGACTATTGTTTGATCTCACTGTTCTGTTCACGCTCCAGATTTTTAGTAGGGTGAAACTACTCAGCCACCTCTCGTCTTAAGGATTTCGATTAACATGTATGTCGCTTTTGGCCATTCTTGACTTCACTCTTGTTATGAAATGGTTTTGGCTTAGTTGTGTGGGTTTGTGTTTGTCCTGAGTGCTGCAACTGTGTGGAATTTTGGTTTCGAATGGAAAGCAAATGGTTATGCTGTAATAGTTTTAAGGTCATCAGAGTTGTTAGTCTTCCCGGGTGATAGTTCCTTGTCACCACTGCATTTTGGTTGAAGGATTTTATTTAAATCATGGATAAATGGTTGTATTCATGATTCTTGGGTTTAACTAGATCCTTGTTCTTCTGTTTTGGCCCTATCAAGGAACTGTCTCTCGTTCACAAGCTTCATAGGTTTCCTTGTGCATATGCCTGTGGCCTCGAAGTCACTGCAGTTAATTTTGTTCCTCTTGTAAGGCTACCGTGCAAACCTTAACCCTCTAGATTGGAAGCCGTCTGCCAAGTGGTTACTGGTTATTATGACGTATTTATTTGAATTCGATCTCACCCATTGGTCGTATAACAATTGGGTTGGTATGGATTTTTGTCACTGCCTCTGTGATAATAGCGTGAGCCTTGCATTGCCAATTTACACTTCTAAAATTCACAGTCACCAGCCTGATGTCAAAGACCTCAGTTGTTTAATGGAAGGGCCTCTGCCCATTTCGATTGGGTGTGTGGGTATACACAACGACCACAACTTGTTTGGTCGATTATTTGTTTCCTTACCACACTGGGGAATTGTTTGTCAATGTACAATCACTAGTTTTTCACTTATGGTGATTTGGTTGATGGCTGACATTAGTTACAAGAATTTGGAGTTGTTCACACATGTCACGTCCTATAGGTGATTTTTTTCAAGGTAAATTATTGGACTGGATATATCCACTGCATCTTTTGTTGTTGGTAAAATAACCCTGAGTATGCGCGGCCTGGTCGCTCACAGACGACTTAATAAAAAGCCCATAATTATTTTTTGAGTTATGTCATATCATATGTTGCTGTGTGATTATTGGAAATATTACACTATGGGATTCTCTCAGTTGTGCACAATGTACAATATGGATGACTTATTTTTATGCTCTGCGATACCCACTGAGTTTTTAAAGTGCGTTATTTATTACAATTGATCACTGTTGATGGCAGTCGTGTTGGATATTTGGCTCAGATTTTAAGTCACATTAAGATGTTTTGTTTTACAGTAGGCATGGTTACATGGTTTCAAATATTTACTTCTGCATAGCTTGTGCCTAAATGATGACTGTTGGTTGTATAGTTAATTGCCTTTTCAGGCATGGCATGTGAGGTTTTGATTATTTTAGTCTTTATATATATATATGGGAACGAATATCATTACAAAACTTGATTGGCTCTATTACAGAAGTAGTGACTTCATTATTATTTTAGGGAAACACTACTTTCAGATATAGATGTGGATTGAAGAAATGTATGGTAGTGGTGGATGTTAATGATTACAGATTGAAAATGAGTGATATTGTTGACTGTTATAAAATACAGAATGTGTGAACAAAGGGAACAAAACCTCTTACAAATTGTGTGAAATACTTGCCTTTAATAATGACACTGTGTTGGATATTTTATTATTGGACAATGAACTAGTTAGATACATAATATTTGTTTTCAGTGATGATGATTGTTGGTTGATGCATATTTTTCTTACTGCAAAATATGTTATGGATTGCTTGATCAATATCATGAAAAGTAAAC
>SNQJ01S0025321.1:159943-196616 GCA_010110895.2 Picea sitchensis
GGAAACCCTCTAGGGGAAGAAAACCCAACAAAAACTTCCTTATCATAAATAGCTTATACAATGTTCAAGAGATAACTCAAACCAATACAGAAAGTCCTCCCCAAGAGATGTGCCACTCTTCTTCTCCTCTCTCCAACTTGTAATTGCATCTTGCCTCATAAGAGAATGAGCAAGTGAGTTGTGTGTTTGAAGTGAGGCGCTAGCCTCTTATTTATATCAGACTGGTACATGTGAAAGGTCACAACTGGCAGGGCCGACCTCTCACTCTGGGTGGGTAAACCCACCTTTAATTAATTCTGGGTCTTCCATTATAACTGCTGGGGCCGACTTCTTATTCTGCACTTTGTAATTGTTCGATGACCAATCCAAAAAACGGGATTTGGTCCTTATACAATTACCGACATGATTAATCCTCAATGGGAATTAATCCAATAACAATAATAATAATAATGACATGATTAATCCGCAATGGGGATTTAATCCAATAATAATAATAAGAATTCTCTTGGCAGTTATATTATTTCAACAAAGATAACCAAGAAGGAGGTGATGTGGTAGGCTAACCATACAAGCAGTTGACATGGGCCAATGAATGGTTGCCACATGGCCTAGTCATGGGATTCCATGTGGCCCAGTCATGGGATGCCACATGGCAGCGGACAAATTACCAATGAGGGTCAATAACCAAAAAATCAAATTAAAATAGGGGTTGACCAATGACCAACCCCAATCTGCCAAACCTAGCGGAGATCCACCACATATGGTGTCAAACTCCACACTTGGTGGTAGAATCCAAATATGACAACACATCCTTGTAACCTGGTGTATCTCGCCTAGATCCAATGAAGTACCGACCAAATATTAAATGTGGGTCATATCCCAACTTTTTCGTGCTTGTGTCATATCAAGTGGACACCAAAGTTATCTGCATGGTTAACTTTGGTGGTCAGTTGGTTAATATATGGGTAGACCATATATTTTGTTTTGTAATGGGTTCCAAAATGGGGGGGAGGCTCGTGGGTTTGACCCTAGGACCTCCCCAACAAACAAACTTTAATTAGTACCCAAATTTCCAATGAACCATTGGGATTAGACTTGGTAAGTCCGCCATGAATTTACATTTTAAACCAAGCTCATTCCAAAGTGAAGGGGGGGATCATGCCCAGTCTATACCAGGCACAGATTTCGATGGAGTTTAATGAATTAATTGTAGAGGATTGCACGTGGATCAAGGCATAGGTCCAGAGGATTCCTTAAGGTGACAGTGTCCAATGGAGATGATTTGACAGTCAAATTTATGCTATTCGATGACACAAATCCAATGTCGATGTATGTTTCGGTAGCAAAGACTCTGATCAACAAGCTAAATTATGGAAGATCCAATATAAGCATGCTTTTTAATTTGTTGTTTTCTCATTGAATTTTGCAACATAGTATGCTTGATAGAGGTCTGAAGGAGCATGGAGAGGCTACATCAAGGAAACAAGACCAACTTATTCCTTTCTTCTCTCCTTACACATAAACAAATCAACTACATGTGAAAGAGAAATTGTGGCACTTGGATGATAAGTGGCCAACGAAGTAGTAATGAATCTCGTGGTTGTCGGGATCTGTATATGGGATGTATACATGCTTGGATCTAGGCATCAGATCTAAGACATTCTATGACTCCATGATGATGGGGGTCATTTCTTATTCTTCCTCTTTTTCTGTATTGAATATGTGGGAATGATGTCCATGTCAACATCATGGATGCCTCATGAGCATGAGAACTTGTGAAGCTTGTAAACATTCCTGATCACCGATCTCTTGTTTCCTTCACTGAAAAGAGACTTTGGCCTTACAACCTATAAAGGAGAGACATCATTACAACGAGGAGAATAAATCGAGCAAGATTTGAAGCGAGACCCAAAGGCGTAGCCCACATCGGGTGATTTTTTTTATCAAGGGAAGTGTCATCTCTCTTATGTGTATTATGTTCTTATTTTTATTTTTCATGAATTTCCGCACATAGATTATTAAATGCAAGCATGACATGTAATACATAAGGAATCTATAGAGGCTTTAATTCAATTTGGATTCAAGTCTATACAGACTTCAACTATACCTTTTAATTGCAATCCGCGCAAGTAAGACGATCTATAACTGACCCTTTGGAGGAGTGACAGGATAAAACCATTATTGGAAACTAATCACCCCCAGGTTCAGATCAAGTGGTATCCAAGAAGGCTTGATACCGGTTGTAGGTGTTGAAGTTGAGAATGGCGAGATAACAAAAAAAATTATGGTTCGATGAGCTTCGAGACCTCAACCAAATCCTTCAAGAAGAGAATAATGGATTGAAGATATTGCTGCATGTTACAGAGAAGGAGAACCAAAGGTTGCAAGAGTAGCTGCAAGCCATGAAGGTGCAGACAAGAGAAATCTCTATGAATGAGACAGTGATAAGACCATCTTGTGACCATGGAAACTTCACCATTTGTGGATTCGAGCATGATAGTGAAAATGTATGCACACTTTGTCAAGAAAATGAAGATGACATCCAAGAATTTGGAAACCAAGGAGGATTCCTAGAAGCATCATCCACTGATCCTTCTCACCAAAAACAACTGGACACATCTCATGAAGCAAACCAAGAGCCCCATATTGGGATGGAGGTAAATAAACCATGTTTAGTCCCTTTATTGATTAATGATGATGACTCTTTTGAATTCCTTGAACAACATACTTCATGCATCAGATTAAAGTTGACAAGAATGATGGGATACAAAAGAGGATGCCTTGGAGCTAATGGCCAAGGCATTGTGGATCCCATCGAGGCAATGTTTTGGCCTCAATATACCAGGATAGGTTTTGTCCCAAAGGATGTTGGAGAAAGCTCCAAAACCATTAGGGAAGAAGACCCCAAGACAACCACTGAGACTCCATAAGTCAACAAATCATTAGGAGATGGAACTGATTCAGTGCAAGCTGAGAGCACGTCTTCTCATGATCAAGGATTTGAGACATCTCCAGGGAGAGTTGAGCATCAAAATGAAATAGCCGAGGCCAAATATTCTTTCCATCCTGACTCCAGAGACAACTCACCAAGGTATAAGAAATATTGAAACTCTAAAATTCCATTTGATTATAATCATGGTAATATTATACAACAAAGCTTGTGGAATCAAAGACCATGCACTTTTTATGGATTGAATAACCACGCAGTGTCCCCATGTTGGAAGAGAAAATCGTTGTACAGGAAGGTTATGGAAACTAGGAAAAAGATGAGGATAAAATATCACTCTCCACACCCAGAAAGGGGCAGGGGAAATACACCTTTGAAGGAAAAAATGATATTGCAGCCATTGTAGTAGAGATGGACATCATGAGGCCACATGTTGTGCCTTTCATCTATATCTACATCCAAGGAGGAACAAGAAGACCATGAAGACACCTCCGAGGGAGAAAACCAATCAGGAAGTGTTGCAGGAAAGTCTGCCACTAGACGGAAACCAACTACCAAAGAAAGGACAACTCGGTAAAGAGGATTTGTTCGGCATAATGACTGAATGAATGGGGAAAATCCTTGAGTTAGTCAAGAGTGGCCATCTTTGTAAATCACATGTTGCGATTCATACCCCATAGAATGGTTTTGTGTAAAAGTGATAATTGTTTGATATCACTTCTTTTTTTTATACATGTTGATATTTTAGGCCTTGTGAGGTAGTTTGGGTGTGAGTTTTATTTTGTAAGTCCAATGGACATGGATCCGATAACTCATAATGTAAAGACTTTTGGGAATCAAAATTCCTTTCAGTAGAGAGGTGTGATCCGGGAGGATCTAGGGAACATCCCATAAGTCTCATAAGTGTCCCAGGAGACTCAGAATGGCCTCGACAAATGAAAAAGGACAAAAATTCAAAGACCTCAAAACTCAGTAAAATGGGCACCATTGAGAAGAGCGTGTTGCAATATTTCCAATGATGCAAATGGTTCATCAAATGGAGGTACATATCAAAATATATTCATAGTCAAAATTTTGGTCAACCTAACCCAGTCAACAGGTATCCGTCAACATCTGTACTACTGACATCAACAACCATATTGATGATGTTAGCATCCATACAAAGTACGTGGCACAATCAGAGAATGACACGTGTCTTGATGACATCATCATGCTGACATGGAATTACTAGAGGCTGCCACGTGTCACTTGTTTTTGGAATTTTCGGGTCGACATATGGACCAATGAGAAAGTGCCATGTGGCAATTTGTACAACCATGTGGCATCTATACAACCACACGATAGGTGATGTGGAATCCATACCATATGTGGCAAGCTGACCAGGAAGGAGGTGATGTGGCATGCTGACTGTACAAGAAGTTTATGTGGGCCAATGAATGGCCGCCATGTGGCCCAATCATGGGATGCCACATGGCATCGAACAAATGCCCAATGAGGGCCAATAACCAAAAAATCAAATTAAAATAGGGGTTGGCCAACGACCAACCCCAATCTTCCAAAATTAGCAGAGATCCACCAAATATGGTGGAAAACTACACACTTGGCAGTAGACTCCAAATACGACACCACACCTGTAACCTGGTGTATCTCCTCCATATCCGGTGAAGTACTGACCAAATATTAAATGTGGGTCATATCCCAACTTTTATGTGCTGGTGTCATATCAAGTGGACACTAAATTTATCTGCATGGTTAAATTTGGTGGTCGGCTGGTTAATATATGGGTAGAACATATATTTTGTTTTGTAACGGGTGCAAAAATGGGGGGAGGCCCGTGGGTTTGACCCCAAAACCTCCTCAACAAACAAAATTTTATTAGTACCCAAATTGCCAATGATCCATTGGGGTAAGACTTGGTAAGTCCGCCCCGAATTTACATTTTAAACCAAGATTATTCCAGAGTAAAGGGGGGAGTGTGCCCAGTCTGTACTAGACATGGATTTTGATGCAGTTTAATGAATTAATTGCAGAGGATTGCACACGAATCAAGGCATAGGTCCAAAGGAGGCCTAAAGGTGACAATGTCCAATGGAGACAATTTGACAGTCAAATTTATGTTATTCGACGATGCAAATCCAATGGCAATGTCTGTTTTGACAGTAGATACTCCGATCAATAGGCTAAATTATGGAAGATCCAATGTAAGCATTCTTTTTAATTTGTTGTTTTCTCATTGAATGTTGCAACATAGTATGCTTGATACATGTTTGAAGGAGCATGGAGAGGCTGCATCAAGGCAACAATACCAACTTATTTCTTCTATTTCTTCATTTCTTCTCTTCTTACACATAAACAAATCAACTACATGTGAAAGATAAATTTTGGCACTTGGATGATAAGTGGCCAATGAAGTAGTCATGAATCTCATGGTTGTTGGGATATGTATATGGGCTGCATACATGATTGGATTTGGGCATCAGATCTAAGTCATTCTATGACTCCATGATGATGGGGGTCATTTCTTATTCTTCCTCTTTTTCTGTATTGAGTATGTGGGAATGATGTCCATGTCAGCATCATGTATTCCTCATGAGCATGAGAACTTGTGAAGCTTGTAAAAATTCCTGATCACATTACGGTCTCTTGTTGCCATCACTGAAAAGGGACTTTGGCCTTACAACCTGTAAAGGAGAGACATCATTACAACGAGGAGAATAAAGTTGTCAATCTTTGAAGCGAGCCCCAGAGATGTAGCCCACATCAGGTGAACTCTATTATCAAGGGAAGTGTCATCTCTCTTATGTGTATTATGTTATTATGTTGACTTTTCATGAATTTACACACATAGATTATTAAATGCAAGCATGACATGTAATACATAAGGAATCTACAGAGGCTTTAATTCAATTTGGATTCAAGTCTATAAATAATTCGAATATACCTTTTAATTGCAATCCGCTCAAGTAAAACGATCTATAACTGAACCTTTGGAGGAGTGACAGGATAAAACCATTATTGGAAACTAATCACCCCCAGGTTCAGATAATTCATTGAAAGCCACATTTCTTTTTTCAACATATTGTTTTTCTATGTCTTCTCTAGACTCATAGGCTATATCAGGTGCTTTATCAAAATAATATTTTTGATTGTGAAAGGCTCTTGAGCAGCTTTCACTTTCAAGCTGACTTCTTTCCTCAATTTCTACAATACTGGTACGACTTTCCACAATGTTGGAATTTACTTGATCTTTGGGTCCTTCATCTTCCAAATCTACAATCTACTTTGGCTGGATATTTTTCATCTTATTTTTAGCAATTTTTTCAACATCAATATCCATGGTCTCTGAAATACTACTCTTGTTGTACACATTGGATTTGGAAATTTTAATTACTAACTTTTGAGGATCTTGATCTATTTGTACTTGCTACAAAGGTGCTTCCACATCAATAAACACTTCCAGATTAGCCAATTTGTCAAGGCATTCAACATACTCATGTTCATAAGGTGCATATTTATTCATCTGTCTTCTCTTGGATATGATCTGTTGTGGATCATATTTTCTTCTTTGTATTTCTGAAAAGCCAAAGTCTTTGAGTTTTGTCTTAACCTGTAATAAACATGATTTGGACTTAACAACAAAAGGACCAATAACAAAGGGGAATTTAATGCTAGAGGCTCTATGCAATTTGATAAAGTTATTTGTCTCAGATATGATTCTCTGCCCGATGAACTCAAGAGAAAAACTCCTGGGAGTTAGGAAAACAAGTAACAAGTAAGGAGACTCATGAAAACCATATACCTAGATCATTGTTCAATGCATAAAAAGTACCCAGTTTCCCACTCCGTTTTCTGGATTTGGCTGCAGGTGAATTTTCATGTCCTCCAAAACTATGGGTAAACTTGCATTAAAAATTAGAGAATAGATTCTCGACATGACCTTGATGAATAATATAAGCAAAGTGATTCTTTTAAATTCAGTAGATACAAAAGCTTCTTTAGTGATTTCTCCATGGTTACTTTCCAAGAATTGTTTTAACAGATATGTATAATATCTGAAATGTCTCAAAGAGTGGAAATTCACTAGCTTCCTGTGAATGGTGTCATCTAGGAATTCATCAAAATTAATTCGAACTGATTGACCAGACTCTGACTTGAAAAAAATCAAAAGAAAACCAAGCATGACTTCAACAACAAATTTATCACTATCTAGACCTAAGACCTAACTCAACAGGGAACAAACCCACTAAACTTTAATGACCATCATGTTGATACTCATTGGTAAGGACAAACTCTCTGAAATTTGTTCAGGTTTGATGATTTGTTGTAGAAATTGACTTTTAAGCTCCGATGAACATTCTCTATAAACCCTAATCATCTTTTCTTCGTTGAGTGACTCAGAATTGATAGAAAATGCTTCTGGTATATTGAATGACTCTTGGATTGACAAAATTTCTATTATGCATAGGACTTGAGACCCTTATTTATTTATAATTACCCTTTCTACATGGGAATATTGCTCAACGCACCAACCTATGAATTCAGGAAATGAGAAAGAAAGATCGACAACATATGAGACAATGGAGGCCTGGACTACTTCTAAAAATGAAATATTATTTCCCTTTATATAAGCCAAGTTGCTTCGAGACACAGAAATGGTGGAAATAGTGATATTAGGATCAAATACATTTGCATCTCTGTCAATTAGGGATTCCTCATTACCTTACGAGTTTTTCTCTACTATTGACAATACTATGGGATCCACGACGACAAGATAAATACCTGGAAGTGAACTGTAATGGTGCAAAGTTGGGCTGCAATAGAAAATGGCAGTCGCGACAGTGTTCCAACGGTCCCAGGTTTGAAAATAATAAATAATGGAAAATTCACATCGACACTTTATACTTTTCAATTTGCGGAGATGTGGATTGGCGGTTTTGGGACTACCTGCTTATCATTCTGCAATCAACCCGACACTGTCATGTACCTCTCAATGGAAACTACGGTTTGGATTGTGGGACCACCCTTCAGAATTATCCCCCATGCAACTTTAAATCCCACAATGCTTCCTAGCTATTGATTTTGATGGATCGTGGTAAAAATTATTTCGGTCCCAATCTAATTAATTTTTTCGCCAAATTTAACTGCTTTGTGCCATTTTTAACCTTCCTGTCAATTTGTCTAGCCTTCAAATTGTTTAGCGCCTTTGCTAATTTTAGAAACTTGACCCTAGGATTTTATTTATTTATTGGTGACTGGCAGAGTGTTAATACAAACATATTTTCTTGAGTTATCATTCAATGGAAAGGAAAAAACAAGGTAAACTTGCTATTTAGACATTAGTTGCAAGTTTCAAAAAGTTGTCCCAAATCTACCGACTGTTGTAGAAATATCGACACCTGCCTTTTAATGATCATTACATTAATAATTGAATTTTGTTTTCATTGTTCTATCAAGTTTTGTCATGTAATAACTACAATATGTTGTTGCCACATATGAGTTATGTTGGATTGCTAAGAGGGGGTGAATTAGTAATAGAGCAATTTAATCCTTTTTAACCTTATAATCCAAGTGTTATATCAATGAAGCATTATCATCCAATAACTACAGAGTAAATAAGAAATGAACAAATGAACAAACATACACATACACAATACACCAATTTTTTATGTGGAAACCCAAATCGAGAGAAAACCACAAAATGCTTTTTCTTATATGTCTTGAAGAATTACATTCATTGGAAGCACCAACTTCCTTTGTTTTCCAGCTGCAACTGGAAGGAGGCTCCAACCACCTAGTTTCTCAAGCTACAACCTGAGGGAAGCTCCAACTCCCCAATTCTCTGGCTACAACTAGAAGGAGGCTACAACCCCCTATGTTCTTCGGCTACAACCGAAAAGTGGCTACAACCACCTGTCCTTGCCCCGTCCTGCCACCCTGAAGTAGAAGTAGAATAATGGAACCACTGTAAACCGGTCACTGTGAGATATTGATCCATATGGATATCAGTGGCCACCCACCTTTTTCAACTGGCTCAAAACAGTTTTCTGACAATTTTGGCAATTTACTATTTTTAGCAGTTTTAACTTCTGGGGCCATTTTGAGGGCCTAAATGAAGGTTTTTCAGGATCAAGCTCCTCAATGATAGCCAAAGGCATGATTGAGCCCCCAACATGAATCTCCTCAACGATACCTTTCCAATGGGCTATCACACGCCTAAAACAAAGATCGTATGAAAAAGTTACGACCCCGAGAAGATGATGTACTAACTTACCCAAACGGGGCCCACATGAATTTTGGCGCTTCATCTCCTAGGGTTAGGTTTTTGGATGTCTATGGTTTTTGGAATTCTTTTTTATTGTAAAAAGGCCTTCAGATCCTCATTGTAATATTCTTCTTGCGAATGCATGCAACTGTCACATCTCTTCTCAGAGATAAGCCGCCACCATTCCAACAAGCTTGTTTCCGCTGCATTTTACAGTTTCAGCTTATTTCATTATTGAATAGAAAACCAGTTTTACTGTATGTCTATTATTTTGTGTTAAGCACTTGTTAATAATATGTATTCATTTCGTTCTGCTCATAAAATCCAGATCAGTGGTATCAGAGCGGTCTTCTCCTTGTTGTCTTAATGCATGTCCCCAACGAGGTCGAAGTACAAAGAGTTGGGTCTCGAGCTTGTTTCTCTTGAGGACAAAAGATTTCACATGCCCAAGTGACCTCTCATGGAAGGAGAAAAGAAAGATGACGAGATAGGAGATCCTTTCAAATTGTTGATTGAGGAATCCCTCATGCAACAGAGGAACGAGATGATGGATAGTTTCACGCAAATCCTTCAGCGGCTACCAACAAGCGATGCATCATCTTAGAATGAAGGTGCCGCCCCCTTCAAGGTATAAATAAACTTTGATATTCCTATATTTGAAGGTTAGATAGATGCAAATGATGTAGAAAAGTGGTTGGATCTACTAGAAGGGTATTTTTCTGTCCATAACTTTTTGAATAGAGAAAATATTACTTTTGCACTCCTCAAAGCCATTCCCCATGTCAAATATTGGTGGGAAAATTTCTGTGAGCAAAAGGAAATAGAGGAAACCTCATTATTTTTCGTCATGACCACTTGGGAATCCTTCAGGGATTCTATTAAGGAACAATACTACCCTATCAGAAGTTATGATGACCTGTATACCAAATGGACCACACCGCGGCAAGAAAGAGACCAAGCAGTGCCTGATTTCACAAATATCTTCCATACCTTGCGCACCAAGATGGGTATCAAATATTCAGAGTGAAATCTAGTGCTCAAGTATCACAGTTCTCTACATAGATACATCCAGACCGAAATGGAATTTCTGGACATCTCATCCTTGGGCACGACCTACCGATATGCCGTCAAAATCGAGTAGAAGCTCAAACAAAAGACGCAACAATTTGGTCCTGGGAACCCCTCATAAAAAAATCCAGGAAAGGGTGGCCCCAACCCACAAAACAAAGGACAGAGCAAATATGGACAGTATTAGGACAACCAATCCAAGCCACAAGCAAATAAGGACACCAGAAAGACAAAGAAAGATACTGGGAAGTGGTACGACTTCCATAAGATCCCTTGGCATAAAACTATTGAATGCCTCTTAAAGAAGTCATTGGTGGCCGAAGTGAAAGCCTATGAATTAGATGCGGATTTTGACTCTGATCCAGAACTAGAAAGGGGAAGACAGATCATTGATGTGGAATGCAGTGCCACTATTGCTACCACCAACCTCCATCTTGGTGAACCAAATGAGCCAAAAGAAGGAGAGCGCCTATTCCATTCATAGATGTGGGTAAAAGGCATCCCACTGCATTTCATCATTTATAGCGGTAGCCAGAAGAACCTCATCTCAGCAGAGGTCATCAAGAAACTCACCCTGCCAATGATGCCACACCCACAACCCTACACCATTGGATGGCTCCGCCAATGAAGCGATCTCTGCATCAGCCAATAGTGCTGACTGTCGTACGACATCAAGCCCTTCAAAGATGAGGTATTATGTGATGTTGCTCCTCTCGAAGTTTGTGATGTTCTTTTGGGCCAACCTTATTTATGGAAACATCATGCAGTATATGAGTCTAGTCCTCATAGAGTTATTATTACTTTGAACAGGAAATTGTATAGGATACTCGAGGCAATCCCACCTAGTGCTATTTCCTTGATCTCTACTAAGCAATGCAGGAAGGTCATCTCTCAGACGAGGAAGTTTGTCTTCTTCATGATTCACTCTCAGAATAAGAGAAAGATCACAACCACGTCCAGGGTCTCTGCGGCCGACCTCTCCACATAGCAGAAGCAAGTAGATAAGGTCGTGGAAGAATACTTGGATATCTTCTCCTTACCTACAGGGGTACCTCTGCATTGCTAGGTCAAGCACCCCATCAATATAACCCCCGATGCACTACTTCCCAATGGGCCAGTCTATCATCGCTCTTTGTTAGAGAATGAGGAGATGAAGTAACAGATCCAAGAAATTCTCCACAAGGGGCACATCCATCCCAACTCATCACCTTGCGAGAGCCCAATCGTGCTGGTATAGAAGAAATATGGAACCTGGCGACTCTGTATTGATTATTGGGCTTTGAATAAAATCATAGTCAGAACCCGGTACTCGATTCCTTGAATCAACAACCTCCTTGATCAACTCACGATGGCCAAATAATTCAATAATATTGATCTAAATTATGGATATCACTAGGTCTCGATAGAATAGACAGATGTATGGAAGATCACCTTCAAGTCAAATGAAGGCCTTTTTGAATGGTTGGTCATGCCCTTTGGTTTGAAAAATGCTCCAACCAATTTCATGAGGATGATGGATGATATCCTATGACCATTCACCAATACTTTTGTAGTGGTATATCTGGATGACATTCTAATTTACAACAAGACTTGGGCCAAACACTTGCAGCATATTCAGCAGGTTCTGCACACCTTGCAACAACACAAGCTATACACCAACTTGGAAAAATGCTCCTTCGGCATGGACAGGGTCCATTACCTGGGATACATCATTGATCAACATGGTGTACATGTGGATCCAACCAAGATCCAAGTCATCCGTGACTGGCCAGCCCCAACAACACTCACTGATCTTCGGAGCTTCTTGGGCCTTGCTAATTTCTACCACAGGTTCGTGTTGGGATTATACCATATTGCATGGGCCCTCAACCAAATAAACAGGGGTGGTGGTAAGGAGAAATTTGTGTGGGGACGGTCCCAACAACAAGCGTTCAATGATTTGAAGCAACACTTGTTCTCAGTCCTAGTACTTTCACTACCAGACCTGCAACATCCCTTTGAAATTGAGATAGATGCTTCAGACTATGTTGTGGGTGTTGTTCTCACTCAGCACGACCACCTCATGGTATATCATAGTGAGACATTATAAGATACTATCTGTAAGTACCCTACTTATGACAAGGAAATGTAATCCATTATACAAGCCTTCCACCAGTGGAGACATTACATTCTTGGGAAGGAGACAGTCATCCACACTGATCATAAGCCACTGTAGTTCATGCAGACACAGGGAAAATTGTAGAATGACCACCATCAAAAGTGGTCCACATACTTGCAACAATTCCACCTCAACATCAAGTATAAAACATGAAGCACCAATCGTGTCGCTAATTTCCTCAGCAGATTGCCAGTCGCGACACTCACCATGGTGCTAGACTCTTGCGGCCATGAGACATTTGGATGGCTCCAACTCTATGAGATAGACCTTGACTTCGCCACCACCTACCAAATGTTGGGTGCAAACACAGTTGTCGATAATTTCCATCTTTAGGATGGGTTTTTTTGTTGTCTGGGCCATATCTATGTTCCATCAAGTGAGCAAGTGAATTTGATCTAGGAATCCCACTACAGTCGGGTGGTAGGACACTTCGGTGTCGAAAAGACAGTGGTGATGATACATAAACATTTCTACTGGACGAAACTTCAATAGGAGGTCAACAAGTATATCAGGTCCTGCACTGCCTGCGCTATTGCCAAACTGACCACTAAGAAACATGGCCTGTACACCCCTCTTCCTAATCCTGAAAGGCCATGGGAATCCATCTCAATGGACTACATGTCGGGCCTCCTGTCCACCAAGCGGGGAAATGACTGTGTTTTTGTGATTGTTGATCTCTTTTCTAAGATGGAAATTTTGGTTGCCTGCAAGAAGAGCATCACAATAGAGGCCACTGCCAAACTCTTCTTTGAACGAGTCTGGGTACATTTTTGAATCCCACAAACCATTGTCTTAGATTGGGATAGTCGATTTCTCAACACATTTTGGTCAAGCCTCTGGTCACTGCTGGACACCAAGCTCATCAAATCCACGGCTTTCAGCCCAGACAGATAGCCAAACCGAGGTTGTAAATCGAATGATTGTGCATATCCTTCGCATGTATAATTCAAAGAACCCTCACACATGAGATGAAATCCTTACCTATGTCCAACATAGCTACAACTGAGCCCTACATAGCTTAACCGACCACAACCCCTTTCAGGTGGGGTTGGGATTCCAACCATTGGGTCCCATAGATGTTGCACTTCCCCTTGCATTCACCTCGATTGACTCATCTCCTGCTCCAACTGAAGCTGACAAAGCCACATGATTTATTGAGCAGATCCAACACATCTGCCAACAGGTTCAAGATATCCTACAAAAGTCCAATGACAAGTACAAACAACACCGTGATCAACATTGGGTGCCACATAAGTATAAGGTGGGCGACAAAGTTTGGTTGCACTCGCAGAAAGAATGCCTTACAGGACCCCATCGAAATTTTCACCCACTCTGTTATTGGCTGTACACTATCACCAAGGCCGTGGGGGATAATGCTTTTGAGCTCAACATTCTTCCCTTCCTTGGCCTGCACCCAGTGTTCAACGTGGATCTCCTTCACCCTTATTTCCCACCATTATTGGACACCTCAGAAGTAGCATAACAACTAACACTAACAGAGCTCAACCCTGACTGCATACAACATGCATCCAATGATCATATTGTGTACACATAGATTAAGGACACTCAACAACAAAGGATCTAGCTTTATCGAGTCGTCAAAGCAGGGCAACTCCTGCACCAAGGCAAGTGGCTCACCTGGGGCCAAATTCAGTAGAAATTTCCTCATCTGATGGGGGACCTCAACGCAATGGAGACCATTTCTTCCTAAGGAGGGAGGATTTATCCAAATGGATATCGGTGGCCACCCACCTTTTCCAACTGGTTTAAAATAGTTTTCTAAAATTTTTGGCAATTTACTATTTTTAGTAGTTTTAACTTCTGGGGCCATTTTGAGGGCCTAAATGAAGGTTTTTCGGGATCGAGCTCCTCAATAATATCCTAAGGCATGATTGAGCCCCAAAATGAATATCCTTGATGATACCTTTCCAATGGGCTATCACATGCCTAAAATGGAGATCGTATGCAAAAGTTACAACCCTGGGAAGTTGATGTACTAACTTACCCAAACGGGGCCCACATGACTTTTGGCGCTTCATCTCCTAGGGTTAGGTTTTTGGATGTCTAGGGTTTTGGGAATTATTGTTTATTGTAAAAAGGCCTTCAGAGCCTCATTTTAATCTTCTTCTTGCGAATGCGCACAACCTTCACATCTCTTCTCAGAGATAAGAGGCCACCATTCCAGCAAGCTTGTTTCCACTGCATTTTACAGTTTCATCTTATTTCGTTATTGAATAGAAACCAGATTTACTGTATCTATGTTATTTTGTGTTAAGCACTTGTTACTAATCTACATTCATTTCGTTCTTCTCATAAAATACAGATCAAATATACCACTGTAAACCTGTACCAATAAATCTGAACCATGCATCAACCATGCATCAACCTGTACCTCAACCTGTAATCAACCTGTACCATAAACAAGTGCATCAACCATGCACCAACCTGTACCAAATAATCTGTAATAAACCTGTACCATAAACAAGTGCATCCAACCATGTACCAAGTATGTACCAATCACGTGTCAACTTCTCATCAACTATGACTCATCAATATGTACCAACATCATCAACTATACACCTCATGTATGTGCCAACTCATCAACTACTTGTATCAACCATGTACTCAACATGTATCTCAACCAAAATCGCTCATCAATTTCATCATCCAAATCTGATTTGTAGCTATGTAATAGAACTGATGTATGTGATCACATTCCTGCAAACCTTCCTTAACTTCAACAACAAGAGACTAGCATTTTCATCAAACTTTTCTTTAGTCTCACATGCCTAGTTTTGGATTAGTCAACAACCCTAACTTGAAGTAATCATAACTTTGTACCTATAATGTATAAATATCTGAAACTTATGCACAATGTTCTTCAATGTGTTTTATGCAATTCCTCCAGGTGTCACTACTTGGAACCTCTCAGAAAAGGATTTATAGCAAAAATGACATACCTTGCTGAATTCTGGCTTATTCTAGAGAGCGACCTTGTAGAGTGTGCCCCACATGGAATATTTGTTTTGTTGATATGAAAATATTACATATCATACTACAGACTATACCCTATCCAAAATTTTTTGTTTCACTGAATTTGGATCTGTTATGAAGAAGTTATGATGTTTTTACTCGAAACACTTGTTTTTGACTAGTTTCAAGACTAGCCACAAACCCTATTTTCCATAGAGTGTAACTCCAAAAATACAATGACCCACAAGATAAATTGTTTACCACAGATACTTGGATATGTTTTCTCAATGGCATAGAAATTTCACGGTCTGAATCATTATAGAAAAAAAGTTATAGCGAAAATGGTGAGATGACCTGTAAATAGCATACCTTAGAAAGCACCATCAAAAGAATTTATCCTTCCTTGCATTTCGACCTTCTTTTCTTCACCTTCCCTCAGAATTTAGGCTTAGATATCCTTATTTACCTCAGAAACCTATAGATATTCAATATGCTCGAGTGTGATTAAAATGAGAGAGCCTTGCCTCTTATTTATACTCTCCAAGTATCTTCCTTAAAAACATCTTCTAGGTCACTTGGCCCCACTTTTCTTATTTTAGGGTTAACCCACTTCTAATTTCTCCATTAAATTTATTATTGAAACAATTTATTTTGTATTCACTTTGAATTATAATACACTCATTACTTCACTTTATTATTTACCTTTTGAAATCTCTTAAACCACTTTGACTACTTTGACCTTTTGGGGCTTCTAGATGACATATGAGGGTCCTCCAACTTTGTAAGGCCATAACTCTCAAACCGTGAGGAGTTATGCGACGTTCCATATACCAGCAGAAATGGAATGACATGTAATATCCATATATAATAGTATTATCTGAAAATATATCATAACTCATACCATTATCCATCAAACAAACTTGGGTCCATTACCCAAACCTGGGGTCTCCAACTTCTCATGGCCATAACTCTCTAATCGTGAGGAGTTATGTGACGTTCCACATACCACTGGACATGGAATGACAAGCAATGCCCATCTAGGATCTCATTATTCCACAATTAAGAATGGGTTCTCTTACTCCACAAAGCGTCTTCCCGTGAGGGCTTTCACCATAAGGGGACCACTTTGGAGTTCATCCATATTTACTTCTTATCAACCATGACAAGACAATAATGAGTCATCTTTACATCAAACAATCTTGGGTCCATTACCCAAACCTTTGTGCTGCGGGGATTTCTTCAAGGGTTGACATCAATGGAAACCAACCTTAACCAACAAGTTAAGTATGAATTGTATATTTATGTTCATATTCCAAATCTTCGGAATATTTCAAGAAAAACTATTAATCCATATGTATTTTGGTGTCCTTTTTAGTAGGATTGTTGGTCAATTCAAGTTTGAGTGCATGCATATAGTCATTTTTTGTGAGGTCTAGGCTATCAAGGAAGTTGTCAATTGTAGTTGTGTTGTCATATATTGCATTTTCTAGATTATTAAATATTAACTTTGTATTGTATTATGTCTTTTATTATCAAGTTCAATGGGTTTGAATGTTTTTGTTTGTCTCATTTGAGGGATATGGAAATTAAATCTGTATTAATCTTTTTTTTCCTGGAAACATCTCATGTGATGATGGTGTTTCACTGCATCTAGATCATTTACATGTGTTCCTAAACTAGATGACAAGTAGTTGTTGACAAATTCCTCTATTCCAGTGTTCAATTTTGTACCATATATCGGTGCAATCATCACCCATAACAATCCATGGACATGTTGGCTTCATGTATCTTGAAATTATTAACAAACTTGAAGGGATTCCAATTCACCAAATTATTTCTAGTCTTGGGAAATTGGTTGGCATGGAGAATGTATTATATGTCTGTAATAGTGCATGCAAGCAATTGCATCATTCCTAGTCAAATATTCATGTTTATCTCCTTCTATGGAATTTATCCAATCCCTAGGTGGATATTAGATTTTTCTTCTCTTGGTCAAATCATTAGTGGTGTCCATTGATGCCCTACAATGCTAAAGAAACAATGAATGCCGAAAATCCTAGTTGTCGTATCATCACATAAAGATTCTTTCATGAATGTTGGAAATAGGTTGGTGATGTCAGAAATCTCCTAAGGTCATCGCAACCAATATGTGACTTGAGGATTCAATCTAGATTTGTTTTTTTTACATCCTTGGTTAGCAATTTCCTTTTTTGATATACCCTTCCTTATTATAATTGAAATGAAACTAACCAATCAACTTAGGATATGTGAATTTAATTATAATAAAAGTTTGTTCTATGGTAAACAAAATAACAGTCATTGTGTAGCAACTCCCAGTGAGCAACTTTTTGGCATGTAAAATTCTTTCTAATATTATTTGGTAATTTTTCTCTACGGAAAAATGCAAAGAAACTTATTTTCTTTGAGCACTTTTCTTGAAAGGTACATAATGGAAAGTAGCCTTCACTAGGGGCAATGTTAATTTGATTGTTTTGAAGATCATTAATGCTACATTCCTTAATGAAACCATGGACCCTTTTTTTGGTCATCAATGTATTCCTTATTAGTATTGTTGTTGTCATTGTCCATCTTGAAAACTCATGTATCCTTTGCCTCATCAAATATTTGTTTCTAATTCTCATTTATTTCAACATTTTTCCATCTTGTAGAGTGTATTTTTGCATAAGCACTTCATGCTTTCATGATCATATGGAGATGGATGTGTCCAACAACATAGGTAATTTTATACTTGAGGTTTTTTAAGTTCAACTAAAACTCTACACTAGTAATACAATTACCAACTTGATGAGAACCATCCATAGTTCTCGTTTTTAGAGGTTACATTTAGTGGTTATTTTTACCCCTATTTCAAAAAGTGTTGCAGCTCCTAGAATCACCCTTTTTTAAGGTTAAAATTACAACCTTTTCCAAGGCAATAAAATATGTTATAGGCAGGTTGTAGATCTACAAAGTAAATAGGTGGTATCAAAGATCATGAAAAAGGATTGATGATAAGAATGGCGGTCTAACAAAATAATCTTGTTCAATCAACATTTCAATTCTTTGTTGCTAGAGATAAGGACAAGATTTTTGAAGCCTTTATGGAATGCCAAAAAGAAAAAAATGGGAGCTATTGAAGCAAAGCTAGAGGAACTACATATGTAGGTGGCTTGTCTAAAAAATTGTCTCTCTTGGAAGGGAAGGGGGTATCAATATTCTATATTAATTCTTGCATCTTCAACTAATTCTTTCCATCCATCTATCCATCACTACATTGATCAAAGGAGGAACCAAAGGTATTGCAAAAATGTGGTTCATGATCCCAAGTTCCTAACATAAAAATGTAAAACACACATGAAATGACTTGTTCTCAGGTTGGTGCTATTGAAGTATTCTCACATAGACTAGTTTATATGTAGTTTTATAGGATTTAAGATATATTATGCAAGGTAGTTTATTTGGTGTTTCAATATATTTGACATTATACTGGTCAATGGTTTTTAATCAAGTGTCAGTTAGGCTATATAGGACATGTTTTGAGATAGTATTTGGATGTTTTGAACAAATCCAAGCTTCGGGCTTTGGAATTTAATCTCTTTTTTTTTGTATTTTACAGTTGTATGGTTTGATCATAGCCTAAATTTTAATATAATTCTCATCATTTATGTTAAACAAAATTACAACCTTTGCAACCATGGTCTTAGTGACCAATACCATTTTGAAAAGTGGTGCTCCCAATGGCACCCCTTTTTTTTGGGTTAGAATTACAACTTGTTTGAAACCATGGCCTTAACAACTAGTACTATTGCAAGCAAAATCCTAAGGTCAACACTCAAATTGAAAAGTGATGTGCCCTTAACAATCAACAATGTTGCAAAAAAACCCTTAAAAACTACCCCCAAATTGAAAAGTGGTGCTACCTATGGTACACTTTTCTTTAGGGTTAAATTTACAACCTTTTTGAAATTTTGGCCTTAAAAATTGGTATCATTGCAACCAATATCTCAAAATCAATCACCCGATCGGAAAGAGGTGATACCAATGGAACTTTATTTTTTCAAGCTTAACATTTTTAGACCATGGCCTAAAATATTGTTATTGTTGCCAAAAAGGGGAAAAATCAAGTTAAAAAAAAAAAATTCAAATTCTCTGTGTGTGTATCAATTGGGTTTATCCTCTCTCTAGAGAGAGAGAGAGAGAGAGAGAGAGAGAGAGAGAGAGATTGATTGATTACCAAGCCTCTTTGTCTAACCCCTATATAAATGAGTTGCTCCAAGTGTTCATCCAGTTTCACGGTTTCAATGTAGATGATCAAGCCCATATTGCCTAGTTACATACAACTATCTGTTTACGCTTTGTTTCCACCACCATGCCTGCCATAAATCCCAAGTTAACCAAACGAGCATTAAAAGAAGTTGTCGTAGTCGGTTCCAGCAATACTACACCACTTCAGTTGGGATTCAGCCAAGTTACTCTACCAGAAGAATGGAGTAGTGATTATCAGTCACTGTCCCAGAAATATCCACAGTTGGCCATGACAACTCACACACAGTTAAGAGTAACACCAAAGCCTGATGGAAGCAGTAGTCTGCGGTTCACCAACCCACAACTATTACAACAACTCCGTCATAGTTAGTCCTCAAAATAACCTGTCCATACACCATTTCCAGTTGCTATTAGACAGTCTGTACATCATTCCCCTATACATAAACACCAGTCTTCCACTTCTAGTAGTTCTTGTGAGTTTTGTATCAAACCTTCTACTTCTAAATACCAAGTTCTGCCAAATCCAGGGTCACCTACCCACATAGGCCAACATGCAAATTGCACAGTTTATAAACAACTTCTTGAAGCAGTGCCTGAACTCAAAATGTTTTCTAGAGAGCCAACATCCTCTACATTACTTCCACATAAGTCCCTTGGACCCAATAACAACACTCCAAAGTTCTCTAATGGAACACTACAAGAAGATCTCCAATTCATCCATTTGCATCATCCTACTATAGCAGAACCTTCTGAGCAAATCAAACTTCAAAATTATATCAATTACCAGTCAGTTTGTTTGACCCGGAACCTTGATGAAGTAGCCAAGGATGTTTTTACCTTGACCGAGCATAGTAAGAAGCTCCACCATTATGTAGAACCACTTCAAGAAGGCCAAGAGGCCTTAACATCCAGGCTTGATGAAATAACTGCACAACTCTCCACTATTCAACTTGCTATCTCTCGACTCCAAACTGCTGTACCCAAACCGGTTTCTCCGCCTGACTATGTTCGTGTTGATACATAAGGTTTCAAATTTAATTATTCTAGTACCCTTTCTTCTCAATCAGCTAATTCTGCTAGTCTCCGTTCTATCTACCTCAAATCTTTCTCTTTTCATCCTGACTTCCTCCATCTTGAGAAACTTTTGAAGGGGGTAGCCCTTGTACAAGAAAAAACCCAGTTGTTGACTTCCAAATTAACAACTCTTGGAAATGATATACCCAATCCAGTTTCTCTAGTAGTCCTACCAGTACAACCTGAAATCAAAATGGTTGGACCTGTCCTAGAGGAAATAGGAGAATCATCTGCAGCAAAAACAAAGAGAAAAGAATCATATGATTTTCCATATAAAGCTACAAGAAATTCTGTCCTAGATATCAACTATTCCTCCCACAAAAGTCCTTTTGGAAAATGGACTAAGAATCTTGGGGATATTGATGTGAAAATGGAAAACCCAGATTTATCCAAAGGATATGGCAATACATTTCTAGTCAACTTTGACTGCATGGACCAGGATGAAATCCTTCAAGCCTTCCAGAAATTGNCAATCAGCTAATTCTGCTAGTCTCCGTTCTATCTACCTCAAATCTTTCTCTTTTCATCCTGACTTCCTCCATCTTGAGAAACTTTTGAAGGGGGTAGCCCTTGTACAAGAAAAAACCCAGTTGTTGACTTCCAAATTAACAACTCTTGGAAATGATATACCCAATCCAGTTTCTCCAGTAGTCCTACCAGTACAACCTGAAATCAAAATGGTTGGACCTGTCCTAGAGGAAATAGGAGAATCATCTGCAGCAAAAACAAAGAGAAAAGAATCATATGATTTTCCATATAAAGCTACAAGAAATTCTGGCCTAGATATCAACTATTCCTCCCACAAAAGTCCTTTTGGAAAATGGACTAAGAATCTTGGGGAGATTGATGTGAAAATGGAAAACCCAGATTTATCCAAAGGATATGGCAATACATTTCTAGTCAACTTTGACTGCATGGACCAGGATGAAATCCTTCAAGCCTTCCAGAAATTGAATGCATGGGCACTCCAAAAAAGAGCTGAAACAAAAGCCAGTTGGACAGATATTGTAACCCAAATATCATGGGCTTTTACAAGGGTTGCAAAATTATGGTGGGAAAAGATTTTCCAAGAAAATAAAGAAGAAATAATGAATGATGCAGATCCTTTAAGCACTATGTTTACTGCTTTAGTAAACGAATTTCTAGGTGTTTCTCCACTTGATGCAGAGCACCATGCACAACTCTCCATGAGCCAAATATTGTGCAATCTAGACCTACTTCGTGACTACTACTGTACAATGCAAACCATGCTGTACAAAGTAGCAGATCATCAGAATATTGCTTACTTAAGGCACTCTATTTCTTCAATTCCAGGAAAAGTTCCTGAATTAGTTAACAAATATTTGGACATGAACATGATCCAATTGGAATCCTTATCTTTTGCTTCTTTGCACCAACATATACTTACTGCACTGCAGAAGGAATGTATCTCTTACCGAAAAAATAAAAATCTGAAAAAGCAGTTCAATTTTAATCCATCTATTTGTGATACTTTCAGAGAAACATATAATTATGGATGTTTCCAAGGAATTCCAAAGAAGCACTCAAAGAAACAAGACTTCCATTGTTCCAAACCTGATAAGTTTGCAAAGAGAAAATCTTATAATTGGAACAAACCAAACAAAAGTCCATATAAAAGACAACATGGCATGTCTCCTAAGCAGAAAGATAAATATGTCTTTAGGAGAAGAAAATTTCCAAGAAAAACCATAGCTTGCTATATTTGCAACAGTAAGGATCATTGGGCCAACAAATGTCCCAATAAAGAAAATAGAGCTCATGTAAAGATAACAGAAATATTTTCTACTAATTAGAATCCTGCTGATTGGGATCTAACAGATTCTTCCTGTTCAGGCAATGAACAATTTTTTGTGTACAGTTCTAACTTAGACTCATATATTATTGATGATTTACAGTTCAAGAATTTGAATATTCATTCTACTTCTGATGATGAATGTTCATATTTGAGTCATTGTTTCATGTTCTCTTCTCACGGTTCCATACAACAACAGATTCATGATCTTCAAAAGCAAAAGGCTAATCTAGCACCTGGCACCTTCCTTCTGAAAAATAGGATCCAATCAAAGATTGATGATCTAGTCAGACAGTTGCCTTCTGTTCAGAGTATATAGTTTACAGATGAAGAGAATGAAATCCCTCATGAAGAATGGTCCAAACCAGAATATGCTAGTATTATGTCTCGACCAACCAGACAGACTGAAGCTGACATCCTAATTGAAATCCGACAAGTTGAAAATGATCTCCACCTTAAAAGATCTCAGATGCAAACCCTGGCCAGCCAGATCCAAGCATCTATAGAAGAATTGGATCATCTAAACTCCCAGTTTATTGCTCTCACTATTGCCTGAGCAGAATCAAATCAACAAGAAATTGTTCCTAAACTGCTTCCACCTGAAGAAACTGAGAATTCTTCTCTCCCTGCTCTTGACATAAGCCTCATTGGGGAATGCATGGTCATAATTGTTGGCATCAAAGTTTCTAGTTACAAAACTTGTTCTCTAGATGCCCAAGTTGATATAGGAGCCATGAGTAGTTGCTGCAAATACAAGGCCATCCCATCCTATTACTGGCAACCAACTCAAATCCAGTTTCGAGCAGTCAATAAAGAACTTATCTCCATTCAACACTTCTCTCCTGATTTTCCACTTCTCCTAGATGGTATAGTAACATATGTTACTTTGTATAGTTTGGATACAGGTGCTGAAATTCTTTTAGGGCAAGATTTTTTCAAAAGACACATGCCTCTAATCGTAAATACTGATTCTTTATGTTTAACAGTACAACAACAACAAGTTAAGCTTCCTATGAAAACCAACTATGTTATACGTATATCTCCTGATACCCCAGATACTATTGAAGAAAATCTCCAAGATTTGACAAAGATTCAGAATATTGTCAGACATGCTGATATCCATGGACAAGAAATTCTCAAAGACATTGTCCAAAAACTAAAATATGAATGCACATCAGACTTTCCTGATGCATTCTGGACAAGAGAGAAGTATTTTGTTTCTCTCCCCTACAAGGAAGGGTTTAAGGACACTCCACATAAGGCATCTGCCAATAACATGAGTCCTTCAGAGAAAGCTCTGTGTCAAGAAGAAATCCAACATCTACTTGATAGACATCTTATTGAACCCTGCATGAGTCCATGGGCTTGTCCGACATTTTATTTC
The DNA here is from genome assembly GCA_010110895.2 of Picea sitchensis. NCBI lineage: Eukaryota > Viridiplantae > Streptophyta > Pinopsida > Pinales > Pinaceae > Picea > Picea sitchensis. The sequence goes on from SNQJ01S0025321.1 coordinate 183,889, forward strand.
AACAAGCATTCTGAACAAAAGAGAGGTAAGAAAAGACTGATTATTAACTATAAGGCACTTAATAATGCCTTGTTACCTCTGAGATATTCATTTCCACATAAAGAGCTTTTATTTAGCAAACTTGCCCATGCAAATGTTTTTAGCAAGTTCAACCTCAAGAGTGGTTTCTGGCAACTAGGAATTTCTCCTGAAGACAGGTACAAGACTTCTTTTATGGTTCCACAGGGGCAATATCAATGGAGAGTCATGCCATTGGGTTTGACTAATGCACCTTCAGAGTTCCAAAAGCGTATGGAGGATATCTTCAAACCTTTAAATTTTGTTCTTGTCTATATTGATGATTTACTTATTTTTAGCCGAGACGTTAATGAACACAAAAAACACCTTGATGAATTCCTTTCTTTTGTTTTTAAGCATGGTTTGGTACTCTCCAAGTCAATAGGAAAATTTGTAATATGCCAAACTAATATTGAGTATCTAGGACTGTATATATCCAAAGGAACTATCCGGCTGCAACCTCATGTATTAAAAGCTCTACTTCAGTTTCCTGATTTTCTGCCTGACATAAAGCAAGTTCAACGTTTTCTTGGGTGTTTGAACTATATCAGACAATTTTATGAACACCGGGATAAAGACACAAAGGTACTCCAACAACGTCTTAAGCCAGGATCCAGCTGGGATATTTCAATGACCACAACTGTTAGAAGAATCAAGGAGAAGATTCAAAATCTGCCACCTCTGCAGTTGCCTAACATGAATCTTTCTTTTATTTTGGAAACTGATGCTTCTAATGACTTCTGGGCAACAATTTTACTTCAGAAACACTCTCACAGAGATGAAGTATGTGCTTATGCATTAGGCACATTCAATCCCACTGAATCAAAATATCCATCTTCTCACAAAGAGATCTTGGCGGTTAAAAAGGGAATCAAAAGATTCAGATTGTTCCTGAAAAGTGTCAGATTTATAGTCAAAACATACCTCAAGCACATGAAAGGTATGTTGCATAACCACCGGTTTCTTGAACAAGGAAATTCCTGAGTTCTCAGATGGCTTTATGGTTAGATGGTTTTGATTTTGACATCATCTACAAATCTGGGGCTGAGAATTATTTGGCAGATATGCTTTCTAGAGAAGGAGCTTGCAAAGATTTAAAAATGCTTTCTTATCAAGGATCAATCTCCAACACCTCTTCTTCCACCTACCCCATTATTGTATGTTCAAATTGTTCAGTTCAACTATGTTGGGGATGTTTTTCACAACTTCTACACACCCTGACACCAAAACTCCTGCAGAACATTCTTCATAGATGGGCCAATTCTTGGGCTGGACGAACTATCTATAACTATACTTGGAAAAGGGTTAACAATGATAGGATTCTCTTTGGGCATACTCATCCACCTCACCAGATCATACACTATGCCTATATATTTGATCCTGATCTACGATGGATATATTATTTTGCAGTCCATCAGTTTGCTAAGTCCTACAGAACTATAAGTATCATCATGTATTGTGAAGATATCTAGAGTCCATTCAGACTGTGGATTCCCTGGTTCAATTTAATTCTTCAACAATATATACCAAGAGTTTCTGCCTTGAGGCATGCTACTCCTCAGCTATTGTTATCAGTTTTGCAGACCAAAATGGTAGAAGAAACCTTAAATTATGATACACTTCACTTCAATCTTTTGTATAAACGTGTTTTTTATAATTGGGGGTTTACAAGTGATCACCAGTTGGCTTTCTTTTCGTCATATGATTTCTACAGAGAAGTTTATCTACCAACTCATCTCCAAGATGCCTTCATGCAACACTCACCATTCTCCGCCTGTTTCCGAGAACATGAACCCATTTGGATGCATGATTTGGTTCCAGGCATTATACCACCCATACCTGATGATGCTAATGACATCTATGACAACGATGATGAAGTCTATTCTCCACTAAGCCATGATAATTATGATTCTGAATGGAGTTGATACTTCACATGGCCTTCACATGGCTTGGTCACTTACTTTGTAAAAAACATCTTACTTTCGGTATTTGTACTTTGTCTTTTAGCTCCTTCCCCATGAAGGAATATTGTCATTTCTACTTTTATCTTTGTACGAGGCTTTAGTGGGTTCCCTCCTAAAAATAATCTCCACACTGTAGATTTAATTTGATGATTATTGTACGTCTCTTTCATGGATTCGGGCGATCGAATCTCCACTTTGTGTCTAGTCCATGTCGGACCTGTGTCCAAGAAAAACTCTATATATACAGAGTTATTTCCTCTTTGTAAGCATCAAGTTTCTCTAAATTCCTTGGAAACATCCATAATTATATGTTTCTCTGAAAGTATCACAGATAGCTGGATTAAAACTGAACTGCTTTTTCATATTTTTCTTTGTTTGGTAAGAGATACATTCCTGCTGCAGTGCAGTAAGTATCTGCTGGTGCAAAGAAGCAAAAGATAAGGATTCCAATTGGATCTTGTTCATGGCCAAATATCTGTTAACTAATTCAAGAAATTTTCCTGGCATTGAAGCAGTATAGTGCCTTAAGTAGGAAATATTTTGATGACCTTCTATTTTGTACAACATGGTTTGCATTGTACAGTAGTAGTCACGGAGCAGGTCTAGATTGCACAATCTTTGGCTCATGAAGAGTTGTGCATGGTGTTCTGCATCAGGTGGAGAAACACCTAGAAATTCGTTTACTAAAGCAGTAAACATAGTGCTTAAAGGATCTGCATCATTCATTGTTTCTTCTTTATTTTCTTGGGAAAGATTTTCCCACCATAATTTTGCAACCCCTGTAAAATCCCATGATATTTAGGTTACAATATCTGTCCAATTGGCTTTTATTTCAGCTCTTTTTTGGAGTGCCCATGCATTCAATTTCTGGAAGGCTTGAAGGATTTCGTCCTGGTCCATGCAGTCAAAGTTGACTAGCAATGTATTGCCATATCCTTTGGATAAATCTGGGTTTTCCATTTTCACATCAATCTCCCCAAGATTCTTAGTCCATTTTCCAAAAGGACTTTTGTGGGAGGAATAGCTGATATTTGGGCCAGAATTTCTTGCAGCTTTATATGGAAAATCATATGATTATTTTCTCTTTGTTTTTGTTGCAGATGATTCTCCTATTTCCTCTAGGACAGGCCCAACCATTTTGATTTCAGGTTGTACTGGTAGGACTACTGGAGAAACTGGATTGGGTATATCATTTCCAAGAGTTGTTAAGTTGGAAGTTAACAACTGGGTTTTTTCTTGTACAAGGGCTACCCCCTTCAAAAGTTTCTCAAGATGGAGGAAGTCATGATGAAAAGAGAAAGATTTGAGGCAGAGAGAATGGAGACCAGCAGAATTAGCTGATCGAGAAGAAAGGGTACAAGAATAATCAAATTTGAAACCTTCTGTATCAACACGGACATAGTCAGGCGGAGAAACTGGTTTGGGTACAATAGTTTGGAGTCGAGAGATAACAAGTTGAATAGTGGAGAGCTGTGTAGTTATTTCATCAAGCCTGGATATTAAGGCCTCTTTGCCTTCTTGAAGTGTTTCTACATAATGGTGGAGCTTCTTACTATTCTTGGTCAAGGTAAAAACATCCTTGGCTACTTCATCAAGGTTCTGGGTCAAACAAACTGATTGGTAATTGATATAATTTTGAGTTTTATTTGCTCAGAAGTTTCTGCTGCAGTAGGGTGACGCAAATGGATGAATTGGAGATCTTCTTGCAGTGTTCCATTAGAGAACTGTGGAGTGTTGTTACTGGGTCTAAGGGACTTCTGTGGAAGCAATGCAGAGGATGTTGGCTCTCTAGAAAACATTTTGAGTTCAGGAACTGCTTCAAGAAGTTGTTTACAAACTGTGCAATTTTCTTGCTGGCCTTTATGGGTAGGTGACCCTGGATTTGGCAGAACTTGGTATCTAGAAGTAGAAGGTTTGATACAAAACTCACAAGAACTACTAGAAGTGGAAGATTGATGTTTGTGTATAGGGGAATGATGTACAGACTGTCTACTAGCAACTGGAAATGGTGTATGGACATGTGATTTTGAGGACTGACTACGACATAGTTGTTGTAATAGTTGCGGGTTGGTGAACTGCAGACTACTGCTTCCATTAGGATTTGGTGTTACTCTTAACTATGTGGGAGCTGTCATGGCCAACTGTGGATATTTCTGGGACAGTGACTGATAATCACTACTCCATTCTTCTGGTAGAGTAACTTGGCTGAATCCCAACTGAAGTGGTGTAGTATTGCCGAGACCAACTACGACACCTTCTTTTAATGCTTGTTTGGTTAACTTGGGATTTATGGCAGGCATGGTGGTGGAAACAAAGCGTAAATAGATAGTTGTATGTAACTGGGAAATATGGGCTTGATCAACTACATTGAAACTGTGAAATTGGATGAACGCTTGGAGCAACTCATTTATATAGGGTCAGACAGAGAGACTTGATATCTGGGGACAATCGAGGACCAAGCTAGTCCATTGTTTAACGGACTTTGGAATCCACCAATTAATGCATTACTGAAATCGTTCATTCAGGTATCGAGGACACAAGTCAGACAGGATGTATTTAGACCAGGTCTCACCGACGGATTAATGCCGAACTGAATAAGACCAATATGGATATAATTATATCCATTTTCTATTCCCCATTCAATTTCATTTCTTTTAATCAAAGGAATTTGATAAACACTCTGGGAAAGAGAGATCGGGATATTCACAGACGTAAAGTGAAACAAACTTGCAACATGAAATCAGAACATGGGAAGATCGTAAATTTTTTCTACATCTATCTCTGGTAGAAACCAGTTTGGTTGAGGGTCAAATTCTTGAGACATGATGTGGGAATTATTCAATGGTTCATTTGTTGTTTTGTTGACTAGCTTATTCAACCACGACCATTGTTTATTATGAGCATCTATTCTAGATTGAGTAGAAGTAGATAATGCAGAATTGAAATCATAACTCATATTGGGATCCATTATAACTTTAAGAGATAATGAAAATTGAATACACCTGGTAAACTGCAAAGAGTTTGTATAACTTGATTTGTTGCTCCAAACGCCCTAAATGTCTTCTGCGCCTTCAACGGGACTTACATGAGCTGTCAATCCTCTAGCTTTCACCCTTAGCAGGTGAATCTCTCAACACTACCCTCTCGGAAAATTGGGAACACAGAACAAGAATAGAGTACAATTCGCACAACTCTTATGGATCTGATACCATTTAGAAAAGAAAACTCGAGATAAAAAACACACTTTTAGAAAAGAGAACCCGAGATAAAAAAACACACTACAAATTTTGCGCCTTCAGTGGGACTTACACGAGCTATCGATCCTCTAGCTTTCACCCTTAACACGTGAACCTCTCAACACTACCCTAAAATTGGGAATACGTAACAAGAATAGAGTACACCAGACACAACTCTTAAAGTGATCCATACCACTAGAAAAGCATGAAAACTGTGATAAACACACTTTTTAGAAAAGAGAACCGAGATAAAACACATATTCTTTAAAAGAGAACCTGAGAGGAGCATATATAGAGAGTTATATATATATATATATATATATATATATATATATGTCAATTAGGTTTATCTTGGTTGGTTGAGAGTGTTACGGGAAATTACTCCCTATGGTCTTTGGGTCACAACCGCAACAAATCAAAACCCAAGGAAACTTATCTTAAACTCTAATTAAGCAATCAATAGGGAATAAATACCTATAATAACTAACTTTTAGGAAAAGGGAAGAAAAGTGCATCTGGAATCCTACGTTTGGAGTATATCCCACCTGATGTCTTTCTCTATGGAATTCCTTCACAATCACCCTTTGAAATTTATGCAGACAAAGAAAGATGCAACTGCAAAAAAGTAGTTACCCGCCAACTAACTAATTGTAAATATTTTAGATTCAATGTTAGATTCGAAATAACATACATATAATATTATAGAATCATGAAATAACACAGAATCCGATGAGAATGAGAGTTCTTTATTGATGATAGAAAAGGGGGTTGGTTACAACTTGTAACCGCCGTGACACTGTCCTGGAACTAGTCTCCAAGTTCCTCCACCCAAGGTTGAATATGTATAGGAGTGCCTTCAACACTCTGCACTCTAGCAAATCCAAGGAAGACAAAGGTGATATTCTTGACAAGATAAGGTTTATGCAAATTCTAGAAACAAGGGTTTCCAGGACGAGGGGACAATCACATACATTAGGGAAATAGGGCACTTGCAGTATAATCTTCAAAAGGCTAGAATAATGGTGCATTTCTTAGCCATATTTTTCCTCCACCCCAAGGCTCTCTTTTGTACTCCATTTTGATGGTTGGAGTCATTATGTATGAGCTTTAGGAAGTTATGGAATGGAAAATTCTGTAAACTCTGCTCGAAATATCGAGATTCTATTTTTTGAGACCAAATTAACATGTACACAGGTTGCTAACAGGGAACATATGTATGTACGCAAGTTTCTTTAAGGAAAGTCACATACATTTTGATAAATGGGGTTTTTAAATATGTTTTTGAGGAGGAAAAGGGAGATTTAAGTCCTGCAAGCAAGGAAAGGGATGTAACATAGGCAAATAAGTCATCATATGCATGTATATTGGCAAATAACGCTATAACAAAGAGGAATGTTGTTATCCTCCTTGTTGATACCAAAACTGTGAAATTTCAATACCGCCATCTCAACCTTCTGTGAGGCTAGGTGGGAAGAGGCGGGAATGTCATCCTCAGAAAGAAAAACACATTAGACCCTAAAGCTAAGAGTCTAAGCATGAACTTGTATTTATTATTTTGTAACATTTAACTTTTATGAGTTTTGCAACTTTCTAATTTTTGTGTTTTTCTTTTATACGTGAAATGTAAATGAAATAAAAGTTAGTGTAAATTAGTAATACAACTGCAAAACAAAAAAAATTAAATTAAACAAATTAAAACTAAATTAGTTAATATTTACAAGAAAAGCCCTAAAGATGATTTAACATAATGAAGTGAACCTTTTGTTTTCTTTTAAATAATGCACTTGATAAAACAAAAGGTTAAACTACTTAATAAACAAAAACAAAAAAACATAAATTGAAATTAATTTATTAAATGAAATGTTTTAAGATTGTTTTGATATTTTGTATTTTCTTTAAAATATGTAATTAGTAAACAATTAAACTAATGAGAAGAAAGAAAGAAATGGTAAAAACTGATTAAAAGAAATGAAATAAAATACACTTTTTTTTTTTACTGTTTTAAAGAAATGTCGTAGTGAAACAAATGAAATTGATCTTTTTGTTTTCTTTTTAATATTACAATTAGTGAAAAGTTAAACTAATAAATAAAAGAAAGAAAAATATTATGTGCACTGGAATTAATTTAAATAAAATAAATAAATTAGTATTGTTTTGTTATTTCTCATTTTTGTGTTTATTGTATTAAAAGAAAAAATGAACAAACTAGAAAAACAAAGAAAAATAATTTGAGAGCAAACAATTTGATCTTTTATTTATTTATAACTCCATACACTCTCATAGATTTTTTGATGCTTTTGAATCCCTGCAATAATTCATACCAGTGTTGTCTCTAACTATTCTAGATGGAATTTACCATCATACAATAGAATAGCCAAGCACATAAAGAATAAGAAGCAAAAAACTAGGTTAGACATTGAACAAAACAATGATGGTGAAGCTCAAGGCTTCTATCTGCATACAAGAAAAATGATTAACAATGAAATAATTCAGACTTTTAATACAACAAACTTAACAAGTAAATAGTTACCTTAAGAACACCATTAAAACTCGGCCTTGCTTCATTCCTTCTGCCACTTTGCAAGATACCCCTGCTATCAATAGCTCATCAAATCCCTGATTGAAAATGAATGGAGGATGAATAATTTAAAATAATGAACCTCACTCAACTCTTTGCATACCTCTCATAAAAAAAAAATCCTCCTTTGTCCTTCCTATAGATTTTAACTTCATACAATATTTTACTGCAAATAGATTTTCAATAAAAGAATAGAAAAGATACAATGGAAAATACACACATTACACAGAGATTTTTCCCCTGGAAACTCAAACTAGGAAAACCAACATATTCTATATTCATTCACATCATACATTGTTTACAATACAATATACATATAGGAGTCAACAACATCCAAAACCCTAACCCAATGAATTATATTAGTCAACAACCCTAATTTCTTAACCAAAAATAGAAAACCATCAATGAAAAACCATGTGTCGAAAAACCGCCTAAAAATGGACACGAAAACCAGTAAAAAAATTGTGCTCAACGTACTGTAGACACTACTTCTAATCATGCAAAGAATATAACACATATCCAACATTGTCCCACTTGTTGTTTTCTTTGCATAGAGGGTTATATAGTCAACAATTTAGGGCAACAATGCCCATAGATCGTCTACACCAAGAGAACTTCTCAGCACTCACACATTTTGTTAATGAATCTGCAACATTCTTCAAAGTGTCCACCTTCATCAACAACGCCTTATTTTATTCAACCATGTCTCTCACAGAGTGATATTGAACATCAATATGCTTTGTCTTTGAATGATAAACTGGGTTCTTCCTAGAAAAATTGCACTTTGATTATCAAAATCTATCCTTACAACTTGTTGTACCAACCCAATACCTGAACACAATATTTGTAACCATACTGCTTCCTTGCTTCCATGATTTCAACTTATGTATTTGAAATTGCCACTACAAACTGTCTTTTTCTCATCCAACTGATTGCTCCTCCAAATAGGTTAAACACATACACGCTTGTAGATCTTCTACGATCCAAATCTCCAACCCACTCTGCATCCACAAAGCCATGTATGTCCAACACTCTATCCCAACATAGTCTTCCTTGGTAGCAAAATCCATAACTAGTAGTGCCACACAAATTCCTGAAAACCCTCTTTACTATTGTCCAATTCTCATTTCTTAGTTTTGACATATACTTGCTCAAAACTCCCACTGCATGTGCAATGTCTGGTATAATATAGACCATTGCATACATCAAACTGCCAACCACACTCGCATATGTCACATATAACTTTACACCTACAAGAATAGGGACCCTGACCAATTTACATTCTTTCATATTAAACCTCTACAATATTGTCTCGACATATTTTCTCTGATTTAACTAGAGTTTCATGTTTTTTTGATCTATTTTAATTTCCATTCCCAAAATGAAATTTGTAGCACCAATATACTTCATGTCAAATTTAGAGGACAACTAAGTTTTTACATCCTAGATAATCTCCTTGTTTTGTTTCCTATAAGCAACATGTCGTCCAAATACAAGGCCAAATAAATCAAATCATCACCAATTGATTTAAAATACACACAATGATCCTCTTTGCTTCTTGTGAAGCCAAGTCTCGTCATAAAAGTATCAAATTTTTGATACCACATCATTAGTGATTGTTTTAAATCATACATGGACTTTTTTAGCTTGCATACCAACTCCTTCTTTCCCTTCACAACAAAGCCTTCTGGTTGTTCATATAGATTTATTCTTCCTAATCCCCATGTAGGAATGTGTCTTCACATCCATCTGTTCTACTTCAAAATAAAACACAACAACAACATATAACATAAATCCAATAGAAGTTAACTTGACAACGGGAGAAAAAATATCACCAAAATCAATTCCCTCAACCTAGGAATAACCCTTTGCTACTAACCAAGCTTTGTATTTCTCCACTTTTCATTTTGAATTCAACTTCCTTTTAAATACCCATTTGATGCCAATGTGATTTATTCTAGTCAACAACTCCACTAGATCCCAAGCCTCATTCTTATCCAAGGCTGTCATTTCTTCAACCATGGCCTTTTCCCAAAGTTGTCCATCCTGTGAATCTATTGCCTCCCTAATAGTTCTAGGATCATCATCAATAATAGACAAAGAAAAATTTGAACGGAAATAAGGTGGAATATACCTTTCCGGTATCCTTTTTTCCCGCACCAATCTCCTCAATACTGGAGTATGATGATCTTCTTCTTATTCATGTTCTTATGTAGAGTTTGATTCATCATCCTTTGGATCAAACTCTATTTTCTCTGGTTCTTCCTTACTTGGTAGAACTTCATGTTTAAAAACATCCTTCATTTCTCTAAATACCACATCTTGGCTATACCCAACCTTCTTAATTTCTAGGTTCCGAAGATTATAACCTTTGAGACCATCTTTATACCCAATAAATATACACTTTTCAGCCTTCTTATATAGCTTACTCCTATTTTCCTTTGGAACATTAACATAGGCCTCATCCAAATACCTTGATATGTGTGAGATAAGGTTTCTTACCAGTCCATACCTCTTATGGAGTCTTGTCATCCAGTGTTGATGAGGGTGATCTATTGACTAGGTAACACACAATACCCACTGCCTCTGCCCATAATTATTTCCCTAACTCGACACTACTGAGCATGCACCTTTATTTTTCCATCAATGTCCTATTCATCCTTTCTACAACTCCATTTTTCTGAGGTGTAAATGGAGTAGTATTCTACCTTACTATATCGCACTTCTTACAAAATTATGCAAATTCATTCCCGCAGAACTCTCTACCATTATATGTCCTCAACACCTTAATTATTTTCTCTGTCTGATTCTCAACAAGATCCTTAAACTCTTTAAACTTGTCAAATACTTCAAATTTCTTCCCGAGGAAATGTATCCAAGTATTCCTCTAGAAGTCATCTATAAATGAGACATAGTACACAGATTTTCCTAATGATGGAACCAACACAGGTCCAAAAACATCACTATGCACTAGCTATAAAATTCCTTCTGCTATCGTTGCATTAGAGGGGAATCTTACCCAATTCTACTTCCCATATACACAATGTTCACAGAAATAAAAATCCAGAGAGCAGTTATACATACCTTCAACCATACCTTTACCGTGTATTAGTCAAAGACCCTTCTCTCCGATATTCCCCAGTCTTTGATGCCACATCATAACCTTTTCTCCAGAGACTATAGGCGTTTTTTCTTCTTCTGCTCTAATATCATGAACAATAGAACTATTACAACCATCACTAATAGTGCTTCCTTTCACCTTGTACAAAGTTCCAATCTAAACTCCCTTCAACAACACCATTGCTCCTCGAACCATCCTGCAGGTTTCTTTTTCAAATACCATTTTACTTGATCTGATGATGATCTTTTAAATGAATGTGGTTGAGTTATTATGCATGCGTTTATTAACCCTTCAAGAATCTTAATGAAAGAGGAATAAGATAGGAGAATATATCACAACCATGAACACATATACAAAACTGAAATGAAGCAATAAAAACAACAGACCATAACAAGAGAAGTGATAACGGAGTTCGACAATCTCGCCTACATCTCCAGGACTTTGTCATAGTGGGTGAGGATTCTTTATTTCTATTCAAAGCTCAATACGTACACTGCAGAAATGCCATAAGGCTATAATAATGATCTGGTCTTTCTCTCCTAGATCTCTAGAACCCAATGGAAGAAACAACACTCAAAATAGATGACCGGAGCTCCCAGAAACGACCCGCAAAGATGTGCTCCTCAAAAGCTTCCCTGCATTAAAAATGGCTTTGTCTTGGCTTTGCTTCAACATAACTCTTCTCTGAATGTCCCTTCCGGTATCCTAACTTGGATAACATTCTCATACTGACTCCTTTGGTATGTTTCTCAAATGCTACAATATCTGGATGGTCAGATTCCACCTCTTGATCAACTACAGGAGATTCTGGAGTGTATTGGATGCTTTTCACTAGTGAAGAGAACGTGCCAATGGAATCTCCTACCGATTTCTCCTCAACCAGAGTAGCAGGAGTATATGAATCCTCCTCATTGGATTTCCTCCATAATGGATGAGTTCCATCATCCTTGACAGGGCTTGGGCTTCTAACTAAAGGACTTCCTCCAAATGGCCTTGCTTTCGTTGCCAACATCAACATTCACATTATTTCCCTGTCTTCCTTGGGAATCTATACCAATCTTTGCAATTCAACATTCTCTCGCTAAATTGTTTTGTTAATCTCCTCGAGCTCCTGGAGTCTGGCTCTTGTCAAGATTTTCCCCATATTCACAGTTCCTTCAAAAGTCAATCTTCTCTGATACCTCTTGATCCAGAAATCGAAGCTTAACAATTGTTAATTTTTCAAAATCCCAACCCAGTTTCAGTCTCGCTGATTTTTCAGTCAAATTTAAATGCCAAACTCAGTTTCGGCACTGTTTCAGCATATGTTACAGCCTTGTGTTTCAGCATATACTCACAGCGGTGTTTCAGCATATGACTCAACACTGTGTTTCAGCATATACTACAGCCTGGTGTTTCAGCATATACTCACAGTGGTGTTTCAGCATAAGACTCAACACTGTGTTTCAACATATACTACAACCCAGTGTTTCAACATATACTCACAGCGGTGTTTCAGCATATGACTCAGCACTGTGTTTCAGCATATACTACAGCCTGGTGTTTCAGCATATGCTACAGCCTTATGTTTCAACATATAAAAAACTTAACAAAAAATAAATTTAAGAACTGAAACATGAGGATTCTGAGCATCATTTTCAACGCAGAAATAAAATATCAGCAATATGCAAAACTCAGAAAATATAGACACAAAGATTTTTGGTCTAACTTCGACCCTGGAAAAACCCACAAGGGGAAAACCAGTGAGAGAGGGCTTTGTATTATTTATGAGC
>SNQJ01S0025321.1:215507-225508 GCA_010110895.2 Picea sitchensis
ATAGAAATCGTGTATTACTGTATATCTATGTTTATGGTTGCATCTCTGATATATTTATGTTATATTATTATATATACACAATATCTCTGTGCATTTCTTTATTATATCTCCGCTCTCATTTCGTGTCGAAAATAATCCAAATCACAACAGCTCAGAATCAAAGGGCAGATTGGGTCTTTCATCTGCAACAGTCGAGGCATTGGGGAGGAAGTAGATAGACTGCTAAGGGAAAATAAATTATTTGTCAGTTTCACATGTCACTATGATCTGTGTGGGATAATTTCATAGATGAGGATAAAAAATAAGAATATCCCGTATGTTCACATATCTAGGCCTGAGGTAGAAAAATTTGCCAACCAGACGAAATGGGAGCCAAATACTTTGGTTGAGATAGAACAACAGGACCTCCCGGTCACTGTATCACAGATGACCACCCCACAGGATCCAAAGGAAAAAATGCCTAGGCAGGATCTGTCACCTCCTATCACTGAAGTATCATTAGAAGAATTTGATTGCATACCAAGAGGCCAAAAACCAATCCGGCTCATGACCCGGCTGGAGAAAAGGCGTTTCCATCCACTACAATGATGGAGGTTGATCGGTCACTCCTCAGTACAAGCAGAAAGTAGATCATAACCTCATTATTACCAAAGAAGCCTACATATACTCCACCAATCAACCAACCAGGCAAGACAAGACTGAAGTTGAGTATCTTTGAGAAATATGATTTGATCAAGAAAAAGAATCAGACTCTAACTAGTAGCACATATGCCCAGTTCTGGAAGTAGACGTTGACTGCACAACACAAGCTGCTATCGGCATTGGACACTGAGAAGGGAAGAATGCACATGGAATTTATCCAAGCACAGGTGCTACACCCAAAGGTAATCACCAATTACAAAAGGGCAACTTTTGAATTCTAGACTAAGGACATGCATCCAGCTGATCAAATGGATATACACATGCAAACTGGAGAAATGGTTTTCTCCACATTGGCACATGCTTACACTACAGCCTCTAGGTTACAAGTGTCTCCGAATAACATCCAGACGCAGTTGAAGTTGGAGAAAATATCATCCTTTGCCAAGGATATCAGGATCAAGACATTGGAGGAACTGGTCCTCAAGATCAGGTATGATCCCTCGAATGTGAAAGCAGTCGAGGAGATGATCAAGAAGAAAAATGCCGACATAACATCTTTGAGAAAACAATTGAAGCTACCACCAACAGTAAACTCACAGGCAAAGGAAATAGCAGAGACAGAAGGAGAAAAAGATGAAATGTTTAAGTTGATCATGGAGAAGAATGCACAATTGAAGGAAATGAAAGCTGAAATGGAGAAGCTAGTGAAAGAGAAAGAACAGTAAAAACCCATGGAAGTCATTCCATTGAGTGCAGTTCCACTCTCAGGGGTGAGCATAGCGTCACTAGCAGAAGTTCCATCAGAAAATCCACTGATGTCTCTGGAAAAGACGGTTGAATTAGCTAAATCTATGGAAGAGATGAATCTGCAAGAGACAGAGATTAGCAGGCTCAAAAAGGAGATTGAGAACCTTCAGGAACTCAAATATTCTTACCAAACCAGCTACTCCAAGGAAAAACAAGTGTCAAACCAGCTCAAACAAGAGTTACAACAGCTTCGGAAGCAAACAGTGGTAGGCAAAACATTGGTCGAAGTCAAAGAAAGTGTCTGGACAGACATCACCAAGTTTATGAATGAAATATGGCCAATGATACAAATTATGTTTGAGCAAAATTAATTGGTGCAGAGAAGTAAACAAGCCATCGAGAATATTAGATCAGAACTGGGAGAGATGCCCACACAGGCTAATGAAATCATCAAATTCATGAATTCTAAAACCAGAGAGGAGCTGGAAGAGTTGAGAATTGAGGATAGAACGGAGACCATCCTTGAGGTCAAGAGAGACTTGACCAAGAGAGGACTGATGCTACAGCTGGAAGAAAAGGTTCAGGCTATGGACCTAGGGGTACAAAGGTTTTTCAACAAGATCGAGGCTCTACAGAAGAAAGGTCTTCCTGGTTTGAAGGTGATAAATGACAAATTGATGATGCTCCCCAATTACAAAAAGAGACTAGCCAATGTGTCTAAGGATAGTTCAAAATTTTCAAGAAATCAAGGCAGTATCATGGGCAAGGAATTCCTAGATGCACTATAGTTGAACATCAGCATACAGCATGAGATCCGGTACATCTTCATCACCAAGCCTACTTTTTCCAAGTACACAAAGATGGATGAAGTTTATCGAAGATTACTCAAAGTTAGCATTCCCAGTCATCTTCGATGGGAAGAGATTTGTGACTTGATCGAGTAGTCGATGAGCTATCCCAACCTAGTCAGCTATCCAATCAGACGAGTTCATGCAGAAGCCTCACCAACAGTTCACCCAGAAAATAGCATGAAGTTTTGACACATCATCAAACAGTTTCCTAGATTTTTGTAAATTGTTAAGTTAGTTAAGCTAAAAATAGATTTACCATGTCCTGATCTTTAATGACAAGATCGTTTGTAATTTTGGGTTATAAATACTTCACTTTTTGAAGTATTGAGGGTTGATCTTTACGCCCTGCAAGTTATCAAACTATAATATTTTTCAAGAGATCTTCCATTAATACAAAGAGGCATTTTCACAGGATTCCTGCGTGTATTCACTGGTGATGTTTTCCTTTCTAAGTTACTTGCTCATTTATCACACTGTTTTCTAAATATAATCTTTGAAAGAAACGAACGTCGCAGGATTTATCTTTGTATACCCTTTTTCTGACTTTAAATATTTTAGTGTTTCATCTTCTAATTTTACGATAAAGAAATTCTCAATTGCTTCTTTGTTATAATTGACATTCTTGCCTTTTCTTCTATTCCTCATTTATGCTTCTAAAAGAATCCAACGATTACATTATCTCACCCTGTGAAAGGTTTCTTTGTTTTCTGGTTAGATTTCATTTCATGATACAGACCCCATAGCCCAATGGATGTGTAAATCTCTCTCAGCCAACCCAATGAAAACTACAACAGACAAAACAAACATATTTTATTTACCTAGCCTAATATTTTAAATTTGAAACATATCTAAATCATACAGAGAGATCCCTCTCTGAAGCTGGTAGGGCTAGATCCTAGCTTCGAAGTGGTTGGATAAAGTTACCTCCCGTAGATTTCTTCTTTTCTGACAACCTCTAGGAAATTTACAGAGCGTTAACATAGTGGCAACCATACTGGGGAAAGAACTGAACAAATTTTAACCTCACGTCTTCTTTTCCCTGGAAGAAAAGTTTGCTTCTAAAATATTGCAAATCTGAGAAAGAAGTAATGTTTAGAGGTTGTTTAAAACTTGCATATATTATTTTCGGATTCGTAAAACTAAAAAGTATATATATATAAATCAAAAAGAAATTTGGCTCCCAAAAGAGTTTATACTCGATCTCACCCAGACCCAGAACCTGCGATAGCAACTGATAATCCAAAATAGTTACTCAGGAAAAAGACCATTATTGAAGGTTCAGTAAGTCATAATCCCCTTCAGAAGTCCCCTTCTCTTCCAGAGGAGCTTGTTTCCCTTCAGGATCTTGACTTTGACATCTGTTTTGAACAAAGCCTGTTTAGAACGAAATCTGATAGATTTGTGGCTGAAACCGTGTTGGACCCAACCATATTGCAACCTCAGATTCCTGAATTTCTATCTCCCACTGCTAAACCACAAACCACTCACTTTGTGCCATCTAGCCCCTACTCATCCTCGTCTTATGTCACCACCTCACCTATCATCCAGGTTTTCGTCCCGCCTCCTCCACCTATCATGGCAGCCAAATATGCTCCCTTGGTGTTGGTCGTACCCCTTCATGCTATGCCCCAAGACTATCAAATGAGACTTCCATAGTTTGATGGAACAGGACCCTTGAGCGCCCAACAACACATTGATAAAATGAATGATTATTTTGACCTGCAAGAAGTAGATGAGGTTGACGTTCAAATGAGATTGTTTGCACAAAGTTTGATAGGTGACATTAAGAAATGGTATAAAGGTTTACGTGCTACCTCAGTGCTCGACCTTACCACATTTCAAAGAAGTTTTCTAGACAGATGGGAGGTAAAGAAAAATCCTCTCCAAATCTTGTCAGAATACGAAAACATCAGAAGAAAACAAGGTGAGACAGTACAAGATTATTGCACCCGTTTCAATAACCTGTACAATGCAATCCCATCCAATATTAAACCTCCACAAGGTTTGGCATTGATAAAATTCCCTGATGGTTTTGACACCGATATGTCGTATTAGTTAAGGGAGAGAAACTTCACCATCGTGGAGGACATGCATAAAAGTGCAATAAGTGTTGAGTCCAAACTGTTGGCAAAAAGGGCACATCAGAGGACAGAGAGGAGAGTCACAATCAAAGAGGAACCTTCCATATCGAATTTCGATTCCAAATTGGATTCCTTGGCTAGAGAAATGGAAAGAATGAATGGAGAGACTTGCTATATCCGAAAGAAACCCTCCTAGAGACAACCCACCAGCTCCTCAAATTTGAAATCCTAACTTCAGAAAAAACCCTCCTCAAATCAGGCAGAGAGATCCTAGGGATCAAAGGGATCAAAGGGAACAGAGAGGTCCTGATCAAAAAATCAGACCGCCCCTACAATAAAATTATGCCAATGAAGGAGAAGAAGTAATTGAAGAACTGGAGGATACTCACATAAACCTCATGGGCATTCACGATAGCGAAGAAATTTTTCTCACCTAGGAGGAACAAGAACTTTTTCTTCTTTCTTAGACCAAGGTGAGCGAAGAAGCTGAAGATACCGAATAGAAGGCATTTGAAAATGCCATTATGGAGGTGCACCGGCAGTACAATCTGCGAAGTAAAAAGACAAACGAAAGTTCTCCAAAAAAGGTGACCGAAACGAAGAAGATAGTCGAAACCCAAAAATCCCTTGAGCCTTCTGCCGAGAAGAGCCCTGAGAAAGGTAATACTGAAGTTCCAGCAAAAAGAAACCTTACTATTCTGAAAAGATCATTGCAGATTGAGGTTTCATCAACTAAACCACCAAATACTTCTAGCTAGAAGATTGTGGTGGACAAATCAGAATTGTTGAGCCAAAGCAAAGAACCTACACCTTTCAGCCTCGAAGGAGAATTAGCCAAAGTAAAAATTCCCATTCCCCTTTCTGAGTTGATAAGAAAAGATGCTTACCATTCATAGGTGATTAAAGTGATGACCATTAAACCTGATATAGGCACAAAGGCCTTAACTGTTGGATCGACGAATCAGTTGGATACTGTAAACCTTACCGACGATCAACCCGAACTCATATTCGGACCAGAAGTGGATGGTCAGACCGACAATGGTGTTGTCGCTCCTTTTTACATCAGCCTTAATATACACGACCTGATTCTGCATAATGCTATGTTAGATTCGGGTGCTTCCCATAATCTGATGCCTAAAGAAGTGATGGAAAAACTGGGACTTGAGGTTACCAGACCTTACAAGGACTTACACTAGTTGGGACATTTTAAGGATTTACACTCATTTTACTCCAATAAAGTTAGATGTATGGTTTGATCAAGGACCTATGCATCACCACAGTTGATTCATGCAAAAGCATGGTCATGGATGTTGTAGTTGCAGACATTTCAAAGAAATATGGTATGTGTTGTCCTAAGATCTTGAGGGCCAAGTTGAAAAGGTACTTCTGCAGTTGGATATAATAGGTAATACCAGCATCCCGAGTTTAGACAACAAAGAGACCTCTGATAGCGATGAAATACATGGTTAGCAGCAAAGAAAAACCACATAACTATCCTTTGTACTTTCTGGCATACTAACTTTGGATTCCTTTTATCTATATAATGATGGTGATCTGGGAGAACAAATGCTCGGCTGGAAGAAGATACATACATTTGGTCCAATAGAAGACCAAGAAATCATCGAGGCAAAAAGAAAACGGGACAAGCGAAGAATTGCCGGTGATTTAAGACATGGACTTTGATGGGCTGTATGTAAAGAAGGAGCTGGAGTAGGATTTTGGTTTCACAATCACAGATCCAGGTATTAGGAAAACCATTCTTACAAATTAAATTTTCAATGCAACAATATTGTCGAGTATGAAGCCCTGATGCTGGAGTGCGAAACTTCTAAAAAAAGTTGGTGCCAAACAAATTATGGTGAGAAGTGATTAAAGGTTAATAATCAAGAGAAATTAAAAATGGTAGCAGCAACCAAAACATCCACATCTGGAGCTTATAGAGATGACGGTATGGATTCTCTTAAATGTTTCACTAAAGTTGATTTACAAGTTATGCCCAAGGGACATAATATTTTAGCAGATGAGTTAGCTACGTCAACAGCCACATACAAGATACCTTTTCGTTCCACTCACTGCCGCACATGGTGGGGGTGAAATGCAAGATAATAGTCCCGGACAACATCAGATCTTGGCAGGTGGTCTGGTAATGATGATCAAATTGAAGATTTTCACCACAATGTAAAGATGATTTTGAATGTACAAACATGGACTTAGAAAATGAAGATGAAATGTAAAGCCATTTTGGAGATGATAGTGTAAATAAAATGGGAAGTCAGGAGGGTTAGGTGAGGATGAGATAGAAGTTGATGTTTTGCATTTAAAAGTAATGTTTTACCTAGGGATTTAGTTTCGCTAGAAGACCTGGCCCAATTTTAATGATGTAGCTAAAAAAGCGAAAATTGAAGCCGATGGTCAAAGTGAAGATTGTAATATAGGGATAGAAGAGAAACCCGAGATGGTGAAACTTTCCAAATCATTACCCCCTGATTAGAAACTCAAATACATTGAGCTCTTCAAGGAATATTGAGGCCGTATTTTCGAGTTCTGAGGGACTTAAAGAAATCTGACATCATACAACATAGGATTCCAATAAAAGAGATCAAAAACCTTTGGAAAAAACTTGGGAGAATCAATCCCAAGCTACCGCTACGATGAGAAAAATCAAAAAATGTATGAGTATTTCACAAAATCATAGTTTCGTTATGATTTTTCAAATGGGTTTCAAATTTGGTCCCAACACGAGAAATCGAAGAAATGGGGCTTTGCATCGATTTCGAAATCTGAATAAGGTCTCTCAAAGACAATTACCCATTGCCAAAAATGCACCACATATTACAAAAGGTAGTAGGATCTAGCCGAATCTCATCTTCTTGGATGGGTTCTCGAGGTTATAATGGATTCCTCGTTGCACCTCATGACCAAGACAAAACCACTTTCACAACACCATGGGGTACTTTCATGTATGTGAAAATACCTTCTGGGTTGATGAGCAGAACTACTTTCTAGAGGGCGATGGACATCACTTTTGTGGAAGAACTTCGACAAATTGTGTCATCTATCGGGCGATGTAAGCGTGTTTTCCCGATCCGATGTGAGCACTTACGACATCTCGAGGCGAGTTTTTTGAGAAATGTAGGAAATTTGGGATTTCATTGAATCTAAAGAAGTCTTTGTTCGGATTAAAGGAAGATGCTTGCTAGGGCATATTATCTCTAGAAATCTGAGAATTAAAATCGACTCCATGAGTCAGGAGCCATTCATAAATTAGAACACCCAATAAATATCAAAGAGTTACATTCTTTTATGGGAAAAATAAGCTTTTTCGCGAAGATTCATACCCAACCTAGCTGAGCTTCTCATGAACATCACAAACATGTTAAAAGGACACAAAAATAAAATGGAATCTAGGAGTCCAGTGAGTCTTTGAACATGTCAAACCGCGTCCTTGTGACTCCAGTCTTGATCAGTCTCGACTTCACCAAAGATTTTTATCTTTTTCTTTCGCCTCTGAACATCTGCAGATTCGTAGGTATTACTCTGAGAAAAACGTGAGAGAGGTATGAACAGCCCATAGCCTTTTTCAATAAAGCTGCGAGATTTTTCTTTGAATTATAAAATAATGGGCTCAAGCTTTTTCCTTAGTGAAAGCCATAAAATATTTTAAAGTATATATTCTCATTTCCCACCATTGCATATGTTATGAACGTAGTAGTGAAGGACATTTTAACCCAGGAAAATCTGGACGGCCGGAGAGGAAAATGGATTACTATCATTCTAGAGTATGACATAGATATCAAGCCTGGCTTGATTAAAGGTCAGGAATCTACTCGAAGTTAATGGTTGAATCAAATTTCCATGCTCTTGACATTAATTTCTTAGGCTGCGGTAGATGAGCATGGTGAGATGGCGACTCCAAGCATGAGGGAGGTGTTTCTCAACTCTCCATGGTACAAAGACCTGATATTTGTTTTGCATAATTTACAAAACTCCCACAATTAGAGCCAAAACTAAAACTAGGGTTTTGAAATTAAAAGCATTAAAATTTTCATTCTAGAAGGCAATCGTATTGGAAGATCTGAGGGTATTTGCTAAATTTTCCTCTTGAAGGATGAAGTACGACAAGGATATTGCGGGATTTTCATCACGAGGGATCGCGTAGTGGTCATCACGAGAAATTTTGGAAGACCCTGACTAATAAAATCGAGGAGATTTGGATTCTATTGGCCAACTCTATTAGCTGATGTGCATCAAAAAGTGACTTCATGTCATAAATGTCAATTGTTCGAAAGCAAAAGGCACTAGTACATATTGTAAAAAACTCCGGCGTTTATTTGTGGCGTTCTGGGACAAAATTTTCCATATTATGCATAAAAATAGAGGAAATTTAAAAAAAATATCTTGTCCAGATAACGCCGGTCTTGCCAGATTGACGTCTCTCTTGCCACGTAAACGTCTCTCTTACTTAACGTTAAGCGTCTCTCTCTACTGCGTTAGCGTCACTCTTGCCACGTTTTAAACGTCGGTCTTGCCATGTTTACGTCTCTCTTGCCATGTTTAAGGCGTCTCTCTTGCCACGTTTGGCGAAGATATATGTAAAGCAATTCGGCGTTTTGGAAATAGGTTTCCCCTCCAATGGTCGCCTGCAAGGAATTTTCACATTTGGAATTGCAGCGTTACAAAATCCTATAAATATGTTGCATTGTGGTTACTGCGACAAGTTTGCTATATGCGGCAACGAAAAGGGTTTTGGTCTTATCGGCAAACAAAAGCCGATATTGTTTCAATATAAGTCACGGTAGGGAAGATATGAGGAAAACATTGAAATTTGAATGGGTTGATGTCATTGACATGCCATCTTCCAAATCTTACTTCTTGAGTCTCTTGTTTGCATCATAACTTTTCACCATACTATTGATCATTTCTCATTTAAATATTTCACAAAGCATGTTCTTCTCTAGTCTCTCCAATTCTTCCAATCATTTTAAAAATATTTTTATTTGTCATATCCTCTATGACACTTTTCTATTTAAAGGATAACACCTAGTTTTCTATCGACATTATTGCTTATTTGTCAAGGTTTTTACATTTATCCCATTTCTTCCATGTTGTCCTATATTCGGAGAGAATAACATCAAGTCAATTATTGTAGTCTAATCTCTTCAAGTCACATATTTTGTGATTATGGATGCAAATACCTTGTTCATACTCTTTGTTAGGAAATTTTCGTTAGGGTAGTATGGAATACTCTTCTAATCAACAACCTTAAATATTCGATCAACCATTTATAAGTGTTTACAAAGAAATTGGGCCCCTGGATCAAAGATGTATGTACTAGACATCCATAGTGACATAATATCTTTTCAAGCGAGAATTTGTAGCTTCTTACAAAATTATCAATCCAACAGCATGAATGCCTATTCACTTCATGAATAGATCTATGCCCATAATTACATATTGAAAGTGTCTTCTTCTTTTCTAGTACAAAGGTCCAATAAAATAGATTCCCCAATGATCAAAATTTTGCATTAGGGGAATAGGTTTAAGTTTGTGAAATCCCTTATCTTTGGTTTGTTGCTCACTTTTTGGCACTAGACACATTTATTAACCATTTGAAATAATTCTTAAATATTTTAGGCCACCATAGTCTTGAACATAGAGTTTTTTGGGTTGTCTTAGTAAA